>BPLS01000192.1:111806-122081 GCA_019656275.1 Rhododendron kiyosumense | reverse complement strand
ACTCGGTTGAGTTGGCTCGGACAATTGCCGAGTCAATGAGTGGGAATACTGCCCAAAAGGTTAAAGCAAAAGAATTGAGACACAAGGCAATGCAAGCAGTTAAGGCAGGTGGGAGTTCTTGGAAGGAATTAGAGGCTCTAGTGAGAGAATTGGCCCAACTTGGAAGATGATTACACTTGCAAATTGAGCCTAAATAGAGGACTAGGGTCAGTGTCCAACTATGTAATAGTAGTGACCAATCCGTTAAGTTTTCTTAAAAAAACAATTATTTATTTTGCGACTTTTGAAAAAGAAATAAGAATCCTTGGCCCAACTTTGAAAATGAACACTCGCAAATTGAGAGCCTAATATAGAGGACTAGGGTCCATGTCCAGCTATGTAGTAGCTGTGGCCGATATTTCTAAGTGGTCCAACGGCAAACAATTGCCTGTGTGAGTACCTGGGGTCCAACTGCTTTGAATTGCCGGTATTAGGATGCCAATTATTGAGCCAATTGTTCGACTCGACGACTCATCTCGTTTGTGGACATTGAAATGTGGTCTGTTTTATCTGTTTTTTTTTTTAATACATCAACGGCGGTAAGCAAGTTAGTTCACAAGGAATTCAAAGATCCTAAACACACAAACATCCACGACGAGACTCGAATCCTAGTCTCCCACATCGGAAGAAATAAAAGATGCCAACTGGGTTAGAGCCCATTAACTGACTGATCTTGTTAATTTTTAAAATAAACGACAAATATATTGTGCAGCATAAATATTGAGTAAAATTTCTCATTTGCCCCATTAGACTAAATAAAAGTACACATAAAAAGGTCTGCCCTCCTTGCCGACTTGTATAATACTTATGCTCTTTTCAATGAACCTCTTTATCTATGAAACCAAATAAAAGAAAAGGTGCATAAAATAGATGGAATCATCGTGGTAAACTACAAAGATAGTTGAGGTTGACTTGGTTTTTTCCAATGGAGATAAAAAATAAAAATAAAAAAACTCTAAAGTACAGAAATTTTAGAGTCCCCGCCATCGTTATTAAATAATTGACGTCCAACAAATACTGGAGTACAATTTTTTGACATAATTAATTGCCTAAGTGTGAACCATCTTAAGGCTAGAGATTTATCGTCATGATTGATCCGAGCCATCTCATGTGTTCCTCAAGCTCCTTATTTCTACAACAACAAAAAAATCAACAAGAATAAATTGTAAGATGTATATATCTCAACCGATATATGGAGAGGTTCTAGGGACACCTATAAAAATATCTAAGAAAATATCTCATAGTTTCCAATCAAATTTTGATGATCCGAGCAACTCAATGTGATCAGAACGTGATTTTAAAGGTACCCGCAAGAAATCAGCAAAACAAATGACTGGAAAGGGCTTAATTTGAGCAGTTTTTAGTTCAAATTAGATGAACGGTTCAATTAAAAATTGCTCAAAAAAAGCACTTCCCTGCATAGTTTTTGCTAATTTCCTGCAAGCACCCTTTAAAATCACATTCTGTACACATTGAACGGTTCGGATCATAAAAATTTGATCGGTAACTATGAGATTAAAATTTGAGGTGTTTTTTTAGATATTTTTATAGGTGTCCCCGGAACCAATATGCTCAACAAACTTTATAAAATTACGTATTCAAATTATGAAGATGATATTATCTCAAAGAATTCCTTTGATACGGATACAACTCGGAGTGCATTTGGTGCACTCAACTCTATAGCTACGAGAGGTTTATTGAGTGCTCATGGAGCAATGCTCCACACCAATCACAACACACTACATGTTATTTTGTTTTCTAATTTACTAACACAAATGTGGTTTCGGAATTTTTTCAAAAACAACAGGTATGGAGTAGAGTACCAAATGACCTTACTCGCTCTTCAGAGGAAAGAATCTGGCTGTGATGCCCCAGAGTGGTTTTGGGGCATCCATGCCCCCAATTGCCGTGAGCCGTTGGATCTTCTAATTTAATGACAACCATTGATTGAGCCATCTTCTCTCTCCTGTTAACCTCTTACGCCGGTTGGAAAAAAAAAAACTAAAACTCATGTTTCATTCCAAACCTAATGTCCAAAGAGGGAGAAAGGAGGAACGATCACCCCCGAGCCAACAGCGGCAGCGCAGACCATCACCACCACCGCCGGAAGCGCCTCAACTCCAGCGCTAGCAACCACCGACGCAACCCTTTTCGAAGATCGCCTCCCCCAGGCGCAACTGGTCACCGACGCCAACCCACCCACCGGCCACCGCCAAGGTCTCTCTCTCTCTCTCTGTGTGCGCTCCCCTCAACTTCAGTTTTCCATACTCAAACTTGTTCTGACCACAAAAAATTAGGGTTCCATGTTGAGATGAAATTGGGGTATTCGTTTTTTGTCTTAATTTTCTGTTCTGAAGTTTAGTTGATTAGGTAATGGATTCTCATTCTATTAAGCGAAAAAAATAGTTGATTCTGCTCCATGAGGTGTTTCTTGATTTGCCATATAGCAATGCTGGAGATGTTTATTTTGTTAACTTCCAATATGCATAAATGAGTTGGAACCACTTCATTTAGTTTTTTAGGTTTTGTAGCAAACATCTGCCTTGTGAGACAGACCAATCTTTTTTTGTTTGCTAGATTAAATGATGTTGCATGTTCTAAATTTCCAAACAGAGCCTAAACAAATGCACTTGGTAGTTCTAAATTTCCAGTCATGCACTGGCAAATTTTTTTTCTCTATATGAAGTCATTCAAGATGTTTACTTCCGCACAGAAGTGGTTTGAAATGAAATAATGAATTGAACAGAACTGAATTGAATTGAACTGATATAACATCTGTGAGAGGACCAAATTGCTCTGCTCGATGTCTCGAGTCCACTTCTTTGCTGTGAAAGAAAGGAAAAACTGATGAATACTCTTTTTCTTTTTTGCACCACAAATCTAATGTTGTTTCTAGTGCAATTTTGCCAAGTCATCCATATAGACCCCACTGTAGACACCCCAATCCGGGCCTTGAAAGCACTTTAAAGGAAACAAATGCCTCAGAGAGCTTGGAAATAAGACCCCCCCAAAATCAACCCAAAAAGCCGAGAGTAGAAAAGCCCAGAGCTAAATCAAAGGCCCAGAGCAAGCCCAAAAGCCCAGGACTGGACCCTTAAAGCACCGCACGGCATAACAGATTCCATTATGCCGCACGAGGTCATGAGGTCAGCCGCACGACATTTTGGGTAAAGTTCTGACTGGCTCAGCTGGCTGTCGGCCACGCCCATTTAAGCCACTCTTACAAGCTAGCTCAGCCGAATGGATACTTCTGGCCCGCCCAGAAAACACCTCCCTCATTTGAAAATTCAAAATCCTTAGTTTTTGCCTATAAATACAACCCTCCACTCAAGAGAAAAGGGCCCTGAATTCTCTTTCTCTCTCATTATGCTTTCACACCCCTTCCTCACTCCAAAGCCTTGAGAAAGTGCTCCCAAAACATTCCCAAGGCTCTTTCTTCCTCAAAATCCTTCATTTTTCTGCTCTCCATTGTAGTGAGTTCTTTTGCTCACTTCAAAGCCTCTTACTTTCCAAGAACCGCCTTTATCAAAACATACTCATTGTTTCCCCCGATCACTCTCATCCACATCCATCCGAAGCCATCCGTCTCCATCCGAGCTCGAAGATCAAAGGTATAAACTAGTTTCCTTGGGGTAGGCTTCATCCTTACCCCTGAGGGGACCTCTCTAAAGTCAGGATCGGCCCTCCTTGGGTCAAATCCTGGCCTAAAAATCATTTTCAAAGTAAAAACAAGCCTCTGTGCTAAGTAGACTCCGCCGCACGACATCTTGATGCGTCGTGCGGTGTAGCTGACTTAGGTGCACGGCATTTCAAGTTTGCTGTTTTCTTTACTCAAAGTTGTCTGGATCACAGTCATTCTTCGTTAGATCCTTACTAAGAGGTTAGACACGAATACTTTTCAAAATAGACCATATCTACAAGCCATATGTTGTTTTCTTCCCTTGTTTCAAAAGAGATGGAGCATTCTTGGATCATTCCAAAAGATCAGGAATCTAAGAACTTCTTCTCCTTCCATGGCTTGAAGAATGGTATTTTCCCAGAGCCATCTGGTAATGGAAACGCTGTCTGACTTGAGTTTGAAACCCCGCGCGTCGTACCTAGGACGCCGGGCGGCGTTCTAAAACTTTGTGAAAACTTGAAAACGTGGAGGAAATCCCGCACGGTGTTTTGTAAGACCGCGCGGTATATTACAAAATGCCGTGAACAGGGATATGACGATCCAGACAGTTTTTTTGTTAAAAGTTTCCTTTCACCCTGCATCATCTTTATCATCACTGTACAGTTTGCACCACAAGTACGTCAACGTGTTATATTAAATCCCATGTCCTTTTCCCGTACATGTCTTAATCAAAATTAAAATTTTCAAATGATATTAAATTCCCCATTCAAAATGCTAAGTAAAGACCGGTTTTTACCAGGCGAGTGGGGTGCTTTTTCAACAAAACCTTCCCCGTTCGTAACGTGGCTCCCGGACCCAAAATCTCAACGTGTTCGCTAGATCAAAAGCCTTTCTTTTCAAATCAAGCTCTCAGTTTCTCGGATCATCCATCTCAAAAATCCGGGTGGCGACTCTTCTTTTGGGCGCGCGCCGGGGCGGGAAGCGCACACCCACCAACGAAGAAGAGTCGCAATTTTAGAAAGAAAATAATGGTCACATTACCGCCATGGCAAGGAATACTTTTGCAGTTAGTAGATGAGGTCAGAGGTATCATTTTGATGATGCTAGTTTTGATACACCATGACAAGATCTTATTCGGATAGTTCAACTAAAATATTCAAACACTGGAAGAAAAAACTAATGGCGCTATTTTGTCGTATGGTTTATGGAGGATAAACAATGATAGATGTGTGTATTATTTCGGATGTAAATTGAAGCCACTTTTTTGTCAATCTAACTCATGCAGATTGCAGCCATTGTGAACCTTTTGCTCATCTAGGTCATGTAAACTGTAACCACTGTTACTAATAGATGTTTGGTGGCTCTTTTTATTTTGTCAATGTTGATACTTACCATGTTAATGAACATACTTGCCACGAATACTGTATGGGTTTACTTGAAGCTGGACATACTTTACACAGGCTTGAAAAGAAAATTCTTAGCAACTAAAGTTACTTACCGTATCAATGAACATACTTACCACGAAAATTGGACGTATTGACTTCAAACTGGACATACTTAATGGATAAGGTTGAAGGATTAGTTGGTAGTTCTGAATGGATAACGTTGAAGAGTTTAAGGTAAGTAGAGAGAACTTTAGTACTATTAACGTCAATATGTATGGTAGGTAAGCAAAACTCCATGTAATGCCAATATGTGTGATAGGTAAGCAAAACTCCATGCTTATTGCACCTAAGATGTTGCCAAAAACTTCTAAGTATATAGTCAGTGGATCCTTTCAGAATGGTAAGTAGTAGCAATATATTTTTCCAATTTGTATTGGTAAGTAATTGTTACTAATTGGTAAGTTTGATCATGTTTGTGGTAAGTGTGACCTTATACTATGATGGTAAGTGGTAAGTAAGACTTCAAACTTATTGCACCTAAGAAGTTGGCAAAAAAAATTGAATATATTATAAGTGTATCATTTTCAAAAGGTAAGTACTGGCATAAACCGTAGGATGTTTACATCTTGAAGTAACAACCGAATGTCATGGTGGTAACAATGATCAGGTATTGTCGTATGTATAGCCTTATTCTATTATAAATATAACATTAATGGTTAATTAGGAGATTATTACAATTATATGGTTTATATTTATTATTTTTATAAATTTGTTATAAGAAACATATATACACAAAGTAAAAATTTAATGGAATTTATTGACAATATTAATTGTAAGTTATTCAAAACAGTAAATGAATAATTGCTTTCACAATAATATTTGTAAAATATTTTTTAATTAAAAATAATTTAATGATATATATTAACAACATGAATCTAAAATAAAGGCAATTTTTTTGGCTTAAATATTTAGTTTCAAAAATTTGTTATAAAAAAATTGGTTTACAAATTATATTTATATTTTCACCCAATAAATGATAGTTTATTACACAAATGATTAGATAAATAACAAAAAGTAAGGTAAATAAGACAAAAAGTGGTGTGAACTCCTAAATTTTTAATAATTAAAAAACTTCATGCAAAAAGGTACATTTTTCTGCCAAAAAAATTTATTTTCCCGCAAAACCGGCTACCTAGAGAACAAGGTAGAGAGAGAAAAGGAAAAAACGTTGAAGTGTAACCTTTAGTTGTGGTAAATATACAATATTTTATGGTAAGTATCAGCATAAACTATGATAAATAGAGCCTGTGTTCATGGTAAGTATAATAGTATTTTTTTCTGAAAAAAAAAGAAGCAAAACCACCATACTTTTATAGGATAGTCTTGATCCAAGAGCTTAAATTCATCTAAAATTTGATCTAAACATTTGTATTAAATTGGGTCATCATGCCCCAATACCTTGTTGGGGCATCATAAAAAAAAATTTGAATCCGTCGTTAGCTACCCAGTCCACCAAAGAAAGAAGATGTTGGATTTTCTTTTTCCTGCAATCGACGTCATAGCTTGACCACAGTCAACAACTCAACAAACGTAATTAATGACAAAACCATTTTGCGCCAAAATTACTGTCCACATACTCTTCTGTCCTTGTTCTTCCTACTTTGTTCCTTCCTACGCAGCCTATCTCAGGTCAGTTTACGTGCGCATCGAACTAATTACTACAATTTCTCTCACAGTTCTTGCCACGCTTCCACGTAATGTAAGGTGACTCTGGCCAGAAGAATTGAAATCTAAAACTTTAAGAGTGTAACGTAAGGTGGAGTAACGTTAGGTGGACGCATGGTGGTCCTAGCCTCTTGGGGTTGATCTTTGAACTTGTTTATAAATAAATTACGAGTACTACAATCCTCACACCTAGCGCGCTCTCTCTCTCTCTCACAAGAAAGACACAATCAGTCAATCACCATGTCCAACTCCTCCAAATCAGTTCACATCCTAATCTTCCCATACCCAGCTCAAGGCCACATGCTTCCACTCCTAGACCTAACCCACCAACTAGCCCTCCATGGCCTCACCCTAACAATTCTAGTCACACCCAAAAACCTCCCCACCCTAAACCCACTTCTCTCAGTACTCCCATCAATCAAAACCCTAGTCCTCCCCTTACCCCACCACTCATCTCTACCTACTGGCGTCGAAAACGTCCAGGAAATCGGAAACTCTGGCAACCTTGCGATCTTAAACGCACTGGGAAAGCTCAATGACCCAATTACCCAGTGGTTTAAGTCCCACCCTAATCCCCCTGTGGCCATCATCTCTGATTTCTTCCTTGGGTGGACCCTACACCTAGCCGACCAACTTGGTATCCCTAGAATTGCTTTTTACTCATCTGGGGCATTTTTTACCTGTCTGATTAACTTTCTATGGCAGAATGTCGAAACTGTCCGTGCTTTACCCGCAGTAAATTTCCTCGATTTACCGCGGTCGCCGTGTTTTGCCGCGGAGCATCTACCTTCTTCGTTCCGGGTGTACATAAAATCTTCTCCCCAACCCGATACCGAGTTCCTCAGGGATGGGTTTCTTGCAAATACTAGGAGTTGGGGGAGTATTCTCAATTCATTTGATGGATTGGAGGGAGAGTATTTGGATCACTTGAGGAAGGAAACGGGTCACGGGCGGGTTTGGGGAGTCGGTCCCCTTAGCTTGGTGGGTGCGGATGAAGCGATAGGTCGGGTCAACTCGGATCAGAATTCGGGTGGTGGTGTATTGTCATGGCTTGATGGGTGTCCTGATGGGTCTGTGGTGTATGTGTGCTTTGGGAGTCAGAAGTTGTTGAAAAGGGACCAAATGGAGGCCTTGGCTTCCGGGCTTGAACGCAGTGGAATCCGGTTCGTTTGGGTTGTCAAGTCGGTATCCACCCAACAAATGGCAGATGGGTACGGTGTCATTCCAGACGGATTCGAGGATCGGGTATCCGGGAGGGGTATGGTGGTAAAGGGGTGGGCCCCGCAAGTTTCAATACTAAGTCATCGAGCCGTGGGAGGTTTTCTGAGTCATTGTGGATGGAACTCGTTGTTAGAAGCGGTAGTGGCGAGTGTTATGATACTGGCTTGGCCCATGGAGGCGGACCAATTTGTGAATGCCAGAGTTTTGGTGGAGGACATGGGAGCGGCAGTTCGCGTTTGTGAGGGTGCGGATTCAGTTCCAAACTCAGTTGAGTTGGCTCGGACAATTGCTGAGTCAATGAGTGGGAATACTGCCCAAAAGGTTAAAGCAAAGCATTTGAGAGACAAGGCAATAGAAGCAGTTAAAGTAGGTGGGAGTTCTTGGAAGGAATTAGATGCTCTAGTGAGAGAATTGGCCCAACTAGGAAGATGAACACTAGCAAATTGAGCCTAATATAGTGGACTAGGGTCCGTATCCAACTTTGTAATTACAGTGGCTGATATTTCTAGTCTAGAACAAAAATGATTTGCAACCAAACAATTTGGGGATACTAATTGGTCCAACGGCGCACAATTGCCTGTGTTAGTACCTGTGGTCCAACTGCTTCCAATTGCTGTTATTGGGATGCCGATTATTGAGCCAATAGTTTGAATTGACTCATCTCGTTCTGGACATTGTAACGTTGTGATAGTAACGCTTGTCAGTCGACATGAGCAATACGACTACCTATTGGTGGATTTTCTTATAGAGAATCTTTTTGTTTGATGTAATTCTATTGATATACTAGCGAACTTACCTCCCATTGATTGACGGAAAGGAAAGACGAATATAGGTGAAAGGGTTCCTACTCCGATCCAGAAGCCACCACCCCAAAGCGGACGGTAAAAGGATTAATGTTCTACTTCGAATTTGCTACTATGCTTTGCCTAGCGGCAAGTCTTACTCCATCCATGTAAACCACGGAATTAAAATACATAATTCCTAAATGGAAACTTGAGACGCTCCCTAGAGTTGAAGTTCTAATTCCTTGGATCCGTCAATACCAATTTACTGTCAAAAGTTCATTATAATTATAAGGAAAATTTTAAAATCAACTCAATGGACTGACAAAGGAGTACTACCCCTTTACCGTATTCCTATTACTTTTTTCCCCTGACATCTATGTCAAATCCAAAATTCTCGGAGAGTGAGAAAAAGATTACCATACCCAAAGCCAACATTCTCAACCGCAAAGCTCCTTTGATATATTCTCATCATCTCAGCAAAGCTTTTCCGCTTATTCTCTCATGTCTCAACCTTTACCTTTTTCTCCTCACCGAGAAATTGGTGAATCAAGCTCCAGCATGTTTGGTGGTCCTTCAGCCTTTCTACATGTTCCTCCTCCTCCAAAAAGACTCTCTCCACCAAAATTACCCTACCTAAAGCCTTGGATAAAGCCAGCTCGTCCATTTGGTTGTCCTTTCTAGTTCTTCCACTCCTACCTCCACATCAGCGCCTCCTTAATTTAAACTAAAATCAGCCCAGTTGATGGTTCAATTAGTCCCTATCTCCTCAAAAACAGTGTTAAACCCAATTTCCACTCTGCTTCATACCCTTGCCTCAATACTTGCAAAAAGTCCACCATTACTGAGTCTATTGATTCCATGGATTTTTCATGTCTGTCTGATGAATTCTGAAAATCCACCACCAGAAGAACAGGTTGAGGACCATATTGTTGAGGAAGCCTCGAAACCAGAAATCCCTCCTCCTTCACCAACCTTTGATTCCTTTTCCCACTCCAAACCTAGGGATTTTCTTTCGACAATGTGCCACCATCAAAATGGCTAGATAAGCTTTATGAAATCTATGCCTAGTGCACGCCTGCCATGCTCACTCTGAATGCCACCTTAAGTGCTGTAATTATAAAATGTACAGCAAATTTTTTTGTCCGACTTTGACAATGATATATTACCCTCAACGAGTACAGACAACTGCAACTTAAGCAGATACCCAGTCTTGATTATTTCATTGATGTGCTGCACACTGAGTTTCTTGAAACCCATAGTAATCATAAGGCATTTGTCCGAGAAGAGGATCTCAGTATGAAGTGTTGCTCGTTCAATTGGAAAGATTTGGAAATCCATTATAATCGCATGTTCCAGAGATTCTATCTTTTAAATGGAATGAATGATGTCAATTTGAAGAATCTCAATTCTCTTCCCAAGCCATTGGGAAATGAGACATCACGATTGCTTCAAACAACGGAATGATGTTGAATACAACTTCCCTTGGCAATATCTATCAACA
>BPLS01000192.1:95561-111796 GCA_019656275.1 Rhododendron kiyosumense | reverse complement strand
TGCTTTTGCAGAATCCATAAATAAGGGAATTGAAGGTGACTATACTTGGAGTAATCCTGCTTTCAAATATTTGTTTGTATAACTGTACAGCCTCTCCAATTTTACCAAGTTTTGCGTACCTATATATCATTATATTGTACAAAACGATATCCTTTATCAGGCCACTCTTTGTTAAAGCATCAAAAAATGTCCGTGCCTCCGATAATGTTCCTTTCTCAGATAGGCCCCATAAAATAGCACTGTGTGTGAAAGAATTTGGGAAGACTCTCTTTGAATGCATTTTGTTATACAGTTGAATAGCATGTTGTACTTCTCCCTGCTTACAGAGACCATGAATGAGGATAGAATATGTGACAAGATCAGGTTTTAAGCCAATAGATTCCATCTCATGAAGCAAACTAAGTGCTTCACTAATCCGCCCCTTCTTACACAAACTGTTCAGCAGAACACTATAGCAGATATCATTCAACTGAAAACCCTGTGAAAGCATCTCTTCCCGCAACTCAAAGACTTTTTCAATATCTCCTGTTTGGCAATGCCCACACATGAGTGTTGTATATGTGACAATATCTGGATTCAACCCTTTATGAAGCATATGGCGAATTATTTCCCAAGCCCCACACATCATACCAAGTAGACGAAAACCTTTGGCAAGAATGTTGTAGGTAACTACATCAGGCTCTACTCCATGATTCTCCATCTCATCCATGAACTCTAATGCCTCTTCCATGGAACCCGCAACGCATAACCCATGAATAAGAATATTGTAACTGTATGCATCTGGAAGTAGCCCATACTTAAACATCATACAAAAGAAAGACTTTGCAACATCTACGTAACCCACTTCACAGATTCTTGAAATGAGGGTATTAAATGAAGCAACGGAGGGCATAGACCCCTTCCTTTCAGTTTCCTGATGGAAGGCTACTGCTTCTTGAAACAAGGACTGTCTGCATAGACCATCTACGAGAATGGAAGTGGTGTATTCACTTTGAGGTGTCCCGCTAGCTTTGATTTCTTCATAGACATCCAACATGATATTAGTGTGCCTCAAGTTGAACAAGAAACTGTTGTAGGTCAATATTGAAGCTCGGATATTCAAGTCTTTCATCTTGGCAAGAACAAAGAGAGCATCATGCACCATCTCCGACCTAGAATAAACAAATGCGAACATGTCCCATACCAAACCATTTGACTCCCAGACCCTGAATCTATTCCCCAACAGCTCACACAGTGAAGATGCAGACCCAGAGCCTAACCGAAATCACAAGAAATCTATAAACAACAAATGAGAACATAAAATCTGTGATCCATTAACCATAAAGAAAATGAACTAGTAGTTAATCATCATACTTGAAAATTTTGACCAAAGCCAATAAATAACACTTCTTCACTGGAATTAACAATATAATCAATTCACGATTGTAAACTCGAACTATACAGTAACAGTACTAATCCCCAATCATTGAGGGTATGGTGCGGGGAGGATTGGAGACAAACCTTTTGCGATATATGCACAAATTGGCTGCTCTCAGAATACCACTGAAACACTGGCCCCTATACCTCCAAGAACCGAGGAGCTAAAGAGACATGTTGCTATGGAACTATGCCCCCAAACAAAAACCAAAGCCGAAAGGTATTAGTGAGGCCAAGCCTAGAGACCCAAATCAATTTATGTGCACATTACCATACTTCCGTAGTCCAGAGCATCAAAAAGCACAAAAGAAGGCATGCATATTTTCCGGATAATGAATTTTGCATATTTTCCAGACATGCATATAATCCAAGACATGAAAGAAGGCCTAAGTAGCACAGATATGGACAAGCAACACAACAGAGACACGCTGACAACACTATTTTCCAATAACTTTGGAGCCGAGGCAATGGCGACGCAAGTGTATAACCTGTGGGGACGGTTGACCCCATGGCAGAAAAATTATCTTCTACTATCATGCTTTATTTTTTTGATGGACCAATAGTAGACACCATAAAAAATGGGCTATGAACCCATGAGACACGCTAGCACCAAATGACACTCTCCCTCTCCCTCCCTCTCTCTTTGAACAAGGTACCATGTAAACTTCAGAGAGTTATTAACGATTTATGGTTTTTAATTTGGACAAATAACTATCCCAAAACAATATAATACCATGTAAATAGACATAATACATAACCTTTCAAAGTATTGCTAGGTGCCTAGGTTCTTAATTTAGGATCCCTTTAGTTAAAACCTATGTTAAAACCTATGGTTCTTAATTTCATATCAGCGAGATTAATATAAATAGATGGTATGTATAGCTATACACGTACACACAATATTTACAACTTTACTCTTCTACAAAATAGATGGTAAGTGGTTAATTATTACATAGTCATATATTTGTATATGACCCCATGTCCAAGAATTCTTCATGTCGCCACTGAGCTGAGGACACCATGGACACGTTAAATATATCAATTCATTGTATATTTATACAGCACTTATGATAACTCTTTATTCTAAAAACGCAGCCTAACAATAGTTAACATACACCTTTCACAGATTAGAAGGCCAACATATCATCCAAATAGTTGTTGAGTTCTGCCAGAACTACTAAAATAAAATGTACCTCATATATGGGAATTGATCCTTCAATCCATATATTGGTGGTATACATCATCGAACATGCATTGCTAAAAGTAAAACGTCAAAGAGTGAGCAATGAATGGTTTATCAATCTAGAAATTTCTTATCATATCGTTCTATCACAAGTTTGGTATTTCAAACTGGTAACGTGTGTTTCATGTATGCGGCTATACCTAAATGACAGAAAACGTTCACCTGACTTTCGAAACATAAAGAAACAATAGACACGTTTGGCCACAATGAATTATACTTCAACTGGAACCAACTTGTTCTATCAACCACAACCATACTAATCATAGGTACTTACATGAGTAGACTGTGAATCATAGGTACTTACAGTGGCCCACACCTATCACACGTTATTCACATGAACATGTGCTGATTATATGTTCAATCTACTGTTTTGACCACCCAACCCTGCAAATCCTGAACACCTAACAAGTTCACAAAAAGCCAAAATAGCAAGGAAATGCTCCACTACATCAGGTCTCTATCTGTCACCCACACACAACTGATCATCAATATAAAGTGTTATTTGGGCAACCAAATGAGAGATGAATGAACGATTTTTCTATTGTACTTATATAAGTTTTGTCAAACATTGCTTGACATCTGATTTCATCAATTGAATTAGTAAATTTTAAGTTTCTGTATAGCTAGGTATGCGGACTAGTTTGTGAGCAGTTCCTCAACAAAAGTCGGAATCCTAAAAATGAGTCCGGACAAACCTACAAACCTACGGTGATAATTTTTAAGTACTTAACGCCAAACCTAACAAAATGAAAACACACTTTTTGAGTTGTACCTTCTCTCTCCACAAGTTCCCGTAAAAGTGAACGCAACTCCATGAGCCGCCTTTTCCCCGCCAAAACATGAGCAACAACAAAGCTACAAACCCTAGAGTGCCGAAACCCATGCTCATTCTTGAGCAAATAAAACAATTCAATAGCAAGCTGAGGATCCTCAACTCCCAAATCACCAATAACCTCATCAACCTGAACCGAATTCAGCCTATCAACGAGTGTCTTCAAACAGAGGCTGCTACTGTAAAGGTCTTTGCTTTTCAAGCATTTGAGGATTTCCAGAGATGCAGCGGGGTCGTAGGTGTCGGTGGGGTCAGTGTCAGCGGCGGCGGAGGCAGAGGCAGAGGCAGAGGCGGAGGGTTTGGTGAAGGCTAGGGAGGAGAGAGGGGTTAGGGTTAGGGATTTTAGTGGAAAACGTTTTAGGGGTCTTGTCCATTGGTGAATGTGGTTGAGCATGGAATGAGGGTGTCTAGGGTTTTTGATAGAGTGGCGTTGTTTGGCCTGGGGTTATTCGGGTTTGGAGGAGGGAGGAGGGAGGAGGGAGGAGAGAGAGAGAGAGAGGGTTTAGGGTTTTAGAGGCTCCGTTTGGAACTTTTAGGGAAAGGAAAAGAGGAAAAAAAAAAAGAAAAGAAAAGAGAGAAAAATGAAAGAAAAATTATTATTCACTAAATTTGAGGAGCCAAACAGAGCCTAAAATATTTAGACGGAGAATCCATGCTTGTATCTTCATTCAAGAGAAGGATCTTCGTTTCTACGACTTTTTTTAGTTATTTTCGTAAATAAGTGGATAATTAATATAAATATGGAGAAAAAAAACGCTCTCTATTTCATATTCTCATGGAAAAATGTGTTTCAATTTCGTCACATGTAAGTATCGTTGAAACAATATTAATGTACTTCTAAAATGAGATTGAATTTTAGTGTAGAGTATGTAATATTAATGTACTTCTAAAATAAGATTAAATTTCAGTGTAGAGTATGTCGATGGCCCGAGGTAGAGCACCCATCACTAGCACGGTAAGAACAATCAATTTCTAGTAAACCACCAATAGATGTATATCAGTATATTAATCTTCAACAATTAATTTCTAGCAAACCACCAATAGATGTATATTAATTTTCTCGAGTCCGAACAGTAAACAAATCGCAAAAGGAGAACTTTATTATTACTCTCACAAGGAGAGACAAAACTCTTCCAGATCTTGCTCTAAATCTAGCTGCCCAAAAACCACCAAACAGATCGCAACCCTCACTGTCTCCACCACTATTGCCACAAGGGCTTCGGCAACGGATTATATGTGGACAAATGACTATGGTGACGGTGGAGTCCGCCGAACAAAGAAGGTCAAATCTGAGGAAAGAGAAAACGAAAAGGAAAAAATCATAGGAAAAATAGGGAAGAAAGAGGAGAGCGGATGGAGGAGGAGGAAAAGGGGCGCCTCCCCCAGGCAGAAAAGCAAGGCGGCTGTGGCTTTTCAAAATCGCCTTAGAGCTCTCAAAACCCTAGAAGAAAAACCATGTTGCATTGAGGGTGTATTGCTTGTTGTTTGAAAAATAGAAAAATTGAATTTTAAAGCAAGAGTCGAGTTGAAAAGAATTGGGAGGATTGCTAAATAGTAGAGATACGAATAACCACACACACACACAAAAATATGAATAGAAGTAATTTAGGGTAAATGAAAATTCTATTGAGTCAAAATAGCAACAATTAGGGGCAAAATAAAATATATGAAGAAATTAAAAGAAGTGGCATCAAGTGAGCCCACTTTTTCTTAATCGCTCTAATCTTGTTCGTGAATGTTGGTATGTCCTATATCTAGCTTCTGTATGAACATATAATTGTTCTTGAATTTCTAAAAATTAACTGATGGGAGATGCTATTAAGAGGCACAAAATCATCAACAAAAAAAATATTCACCAAACGTTACAAGTATTTACACTATACTACTTCAATCGCAACTTAGCTTTTCATAGAGAAAATGAACTTTCTTTTTTCACAAGAATTGAACTCGTAATTTCATTCTACTATGGTTGAATATGATCAAAAAACAAATTCTACTATGGTTGAACGAATCTTTAGCATAATGAGCTAATAAAAAATTGCAAATTAGCTTCTCTAGTTTCTATTTTCTTTTTTTGTCACTATCTTGTTTTTTGGTCTAGCCTTTGTTGTCTAGTGTCTACTGTCTAGATCTCAAACTACCTTTTGAAGGCAAAAGGAGTGCTAGGTACCCCGAAAGAGTACCCAAAATTACTCCGAATTTGAAAATCAATGGTCCAAATTCACTTAAAGTCAATCTGAACCATTGACTTTCAAATTCGGGGTAATTTATGGGTACTCTTTCTGAGTACATAGAATTTTCCATTTTCCAATGATCCAAAAAAACAAAACTGGTGGGCTTTTGAGGACACTTCTAAAGGCCCTTGATAGTGGGCTACAGGGAAAATATCACAGGTGCCATCTATATGGTAGTCCATTTGTAACTCTGGGCTATTTAAGCCCCATTCAACTAATGTTCTTATTTTTTAAGTACTTATTTTTCGTTCTACGAAACAAGTCATTCTCTCATAATATATCACCTTTAGTTCAAATAAATACTGATTTTCCTAAGCGGAACGGGGCCGTCCTCTTGGTTTTTTAGGCACAATTTGGTGCTACATGTATATGTGAATTGTATCCAGTTTAAGGTACTACAAGCACATCATTTACCTATTCAATCATGCACCCTTGAGTGGGTTTACTTTTTTTTTCGTATGATACTCCTTAATTGCTGCAAAATAAAGCACCAACAGAGAAAAAGAGAAGAAAATACAAGGAAAAGACAACAGTATATGGATGGGGTATCTCTATCTCTGCAGACAATGGGTTTGCCTCAAGCCCTCAGGGAATATGAGTAGGAGCCAAGTTTAAAACCATAGGAGGACCCATTACACTTTCCCTGAGATAAACACCACACCTTCAAAAGTTTGAATTCCTTTCACAGTTTCCTTGTTACCTGCAAACTGTTCTTCACAAGACAAGCAAAGAACTTTCTAAGAGCAGCACTTTTTTGGTGTTTGTTATAGCAGAAGTTGATTATTGAGAAGCCAGAAACCATCAAACTGGAGTTTCTCAAAAAACAAAAATTCCCAGTTCTAAAAGTGATTTTGGTCTACAAGCCAAAAGGAAAGGTTGTGCCAATCTTTTGAGTCATAAATATTAGTCGTTTCATAAGGCTCTTCGATACAAGAGAGTCGAGAGTCAGTTTAAGATAGGTAGTAGGTAAATTGACATGGTATTAAGAATTGTAAAAGCGGGCACAAAATGTAGGTGATACTAACGTAAAAAATAAGAACTCCATATTCATGTGGTTCATGCTCACACAATCGTTGCATTATTTCACGATTGCGAAGATTGAAGAACGATGATGGAACTAAAATGGAGGTACCCTATACCTACAATACGTAGGTAGGGTAACATGTCTATGAAAAATGTCAAAGGTATGCTTGGTATGACTCAAAAAACATGCCTTGATTTAGAGTACTATCAGGCTCAATGCTCTAGTTTAATCAAGTTCCTTGCATCGTAAACTTCGTTTTGACGAGGATTTGAATTACTTACACCAATGATTTCTCCAACTTTTGAGAAATTAAGTTGATAGAAGAAAGAGGAGAATTTCGTTTCACCTATACGAATATGGCCCAATAGACTACATTCTGCTATATTTAGTAGATTGGTGATAGTTGAAAGAAATGAACTGTCGAGATGAGAAGATACTTTCCAAATCATTTGAAATAATTTATTATTTACGAGAAACAATTTGGTAAGTAGCAAAGTTGCTTTGTCCCCTACGTAGATTCCTCTATGTAGATTTCCTTTAGTATTTCTAGACTTTTGTAAACCAGTTGTCTCATATAGTACCTAACTATCACAATCACCTTGCTTAAGCTCAACTACTATGTGACCATTAACTAATGCCATGCTACCTTATTTCCTAAATGAAGCCTCGAGTCAAAATCATTTTCATCACATACAAATTTTGAGCTCTTACCTAATATTCGAAAGTACCCCTTTCAAAATATCCAGAATCAAATGGCCGGACTAAATACGGATAGTTAAATTTAAAGGATGAATATGCTCTTAGGAATCACTTGGTCCTACAAACCGTATTCCGATGCATCACATAAGCGAGATTTAAAAAATACTTTTTGAATTTTAGCAAAAGGAATGCTACACACAACCTGTATTAAAAGCCCTTCCAAATTCATGTGCTTTGCTTTAAAAATAAGGAGAAAGTATGCAATCAAACTCACCTTTCACCAACCAATTTCTTCGTGATGTTCCCTTTGGCATCCTTTCCTTTGAAAGACCAAAACTTTATAAATGACACCCATTTTTAGATCTACTCAATTAAGGAACAGGAGACTTGAATTTCCTTTGTCTTCTCAAACATGTCCAAAGAAAATGTGCAAAAATATGCTATGGAGAAAAACAGAAATCCTAGAGAAAAAGAGAAGCCAAACCATGGGTTCTTGTCCAAACACCTGAGAAAAGTTTACCCAATTAGCCGGAGGAGAAGCTGCTCACCTCTCTCCCTTTCTTCACTATCTTTGTCTTTGTCGCAGAACTCAAACGATTCCTCCCTCACAGATTACAGCATTCCACTGGATCAGGAAATCTCATTTGCATTGCGAAGGATTGTGCCTATTGAAAGACGAGATTTTCCGATAGGGGCTAAAAATGTTAATCAACATATTCCGGACTCCCACAGTGAAGGCTTAAGGAGGTGCAACTGGATCACAAAGAACAGCGGTAAGTTGCAGTTCTCAGTCGAAATTCAAAGGTCCATGCATCTGTTTTTTGCTTGAATTTGGAATGAATCAGAGTGTTTAACATGTTAAGGCATTATAGATGAACAGTCAAGTATTCAAAATGTTGCTTTATGTCTTGTTTTTTGGGGTCAAAATGTTGCTTTAATATCTTCAATCACATAGATAATTATATTTCGAACTCTTTGGATAGTCTAAGGTGCTTCATGTAGTTCTCACACCATGTTGTTAATAGCAGATATGCATCACCAAGAAAAACCACGTTGATGACCATACTCTCAAGAAGTTTGGCAGTGCAGCCAAAAACCATGTTGATGACCATAGTCTACCCGTTTATTCTCGTGTCCTTTCGTTCGTTTTCTGCTTTCGAAATCCAAAACCAAGGAGAAGTTTCAAAAACCCCTATCATTTTTCATGTCATGTTCAAGTATTCAGTACCATCGTGCTAGTTTTTACTTGAAACTTGAGATGTTTCCAGAATTTTTTTTTTTTTTTTTGCAATGAATAGCCAAATAGTTCTTCTATACTTTGTTAAAGTTAGAAATAGGAAATGAAATGTACCTGGTACCTTAGTTATGCCAAGAATAGCATGGAATGCATTACTACTCTCCCATTAAACGAAGATTCTCGTACTTAGTGGTTGGGGTGCCAAAGCAAATTGATCAATGCCAAGCTTCAAACCTTGTTTTTGGTCTTGGCTTTTGTACTGGTTTGTTACAACCGCTCTTCTGCTTCAGCATCAGTGATAATAATGGCATTATTGTACCAACTGTTGAGTTACTTGGGTGAAATAGATTAAGAGCATGCGTCCAAAACTATTCAATGCACATGAAGGAATCCCTCAAGGTAGATGTGGAGCCCACATATAGATGATTTTGAACACATATATGTCCAAATTTATGTGCATCCATTTGTGTCCGTAACTTTTTTGTTAGATTAAAATCTAAAATTACAGCCATCAATAATTTTGTTAGATAATGACTTTTAAGCTTTTTGTCAAACAAATTGGCTTCCCGAATTCATCTACAAGAGAGGAATTAGAAAAGACAAAAAAATTGTCAAAGTTGAATTATTTTTATCTTTAGCGAATTATATTTATGCCTTGTTCTCTTTCAAATTTAAAAAGAATTTTTCAAAAAATTCCCCCTAGATTCTCCCTAGATTCCCCCTACTTCTAACATTTCTCTCTCTATCTCTCTCCACTTATTACCCCTACAATTTTTCAAAAAAATTTTCAAAACATGAACCAAACAAAGCATTAGCTTTTGTTCATACTTTTTTACGTTCAAACTCCTCTCATCAAGACAAGAACATACAAAAATAATAATAATAATGCAAAACTAACAAAATAAAATAAATACTCCCTCCATCCCCTTTTAATTATCCTGCTTCGTAACTCCAACTTATTAAAAAGACATCATCATTATACCTTTCACATCAACTTTTTCCTCCACTTTCCCTATTTACCCATCATCATTACACTTTTACTCACTTACTTTTCAAAATGGAATATACTTTTAAGGACAAAATAGACAATTCACCAACTTTTACCCACTAACTTTACAAAATGGACACTTATTAAGGGACAGCCCAAAATGGAATACCGGACTATAAATAAGGGACGGAGGGAGTAAAAGAAAAAGAAACACAAAAAAAATAACTTTGTCATACTTCACAAACGAGACGAATGAGTTTTTAAACTCATATCAACGTACTGACTTCCTTCTTGTTTTCCACAGATAAAACTTATGTACAATTTCATGATGATTGCTGGGGAGTTCCAGTTTATGATGACAAGTCAATCATTCCTTCTTCTTCTTCTTCTTCTTTTTTCCTCTCAAATGTTAAATTTAAGCTCATGTATCATTTGGAGTAATGCTCATAGTATGCGCTGAAATTTCATGAAACAGTCAATTGTTTGAGCTGCTTGCATTGTCCGGTATGTTGATGGATTATAATTGGACAGAGATTCTCAAAAGGAAGGAGTTGTTTAGGTAAATTTATCTGTTATCTCACCCCCAATGCCCAGTGAAACCACAAATTTTCAATTTTTCCAATCAATTTTTTTTAATTTTTTTAATTTTACCAAATGGGTTTTTTTTTTTTTTTTTTACAATAATGAGTTCAAGCTTGTCTTTGGGGTAATTAACACAGGGAAGCTTTTGCTGAATTTGATCCCAACACTGTTGCAAAAATGGGGGAGAAGGAGATCATTGAAATAGCCTCCAACAAAGCAGTAATGTTAGCAGAGAGCAGAGTGAGGTGCATAGTAGACAATGCCAAATGCATAGTGCAGGCAAGTTTTAGTAACTCAGGTTGTGCTTGCATCATGGATTTGTTGAGGGATTTACCTACAAAAACGAAAATGATAGGCAAGCTATACATATAGTTTTTAGCTTATACAATTTCTATTGCTTCTCTTTTCCTTCTCTATCCATGAATCCCATTATAATTTCAAATGCAGCTCAAGGTTCCATTAACTAACATACTAGGAAGCAACAGTACAAATGCGATGATGCGGCAAAACCTATAAGAGTACGACACAAATATGAACCTGTAATTGGAAAGACGAAAGATGTTTTCTCTTGGATTCCCTTCAAAACCTTATTGCTAGGGGAAGGGGAGGACCTATATTGACATAAGAATATCCAGTTGCAAAAAATTCTGTTAGTGGACTAATGTAACTGAATATAATACTTGTGACAGGGTGAAGTGGTGGAAATAGATTCTTGTATCAAAGGCTTAGTTTAGGTTTGGTATGGTTTGGTTTGATCTTCAATCGAATCCAATACGTGGTTTATACGTGGTGTATATCTGTATCAGCATGCATGGCCTTTCATAGTGTTTGTACTTCATAGCTAACAAGCATTTGTTCATTTTGGACAACACGTAGATTGTGAAGGAACTTGGATCATTCAGTAGCTATGTGTGGGCTTATGTGGATTTCAAACCAGTGATCAACCGATACAGATACCCAAGAAATGTCCCATTGAGAACTCCAAAAGCAGAAGCCCTAAGCAGGGACTTATTGAAGCGCGGGTTCCGGTTTGTGGGGCCAGTGATTGTGTATTCATTCATGCAAGCTGCAGGAATGTCAATTGATCATCTTGTTGACTGCTTTAGGTTTGGTGAATGTGTGAGCATTGCAGAAAGACCATGGAGACATGTCTGAGATGAGCTCTACATCTTTCAGAAAAAGCTCTCTAAAGTTTTTTTTTTTGTTTTGAACGGCTTCTAAAGTTAATGTTGAACTTGTCTAACTTTCCATTTTGGAGAAAAAGTTTTTTAATTTATTTGTTTATTAATTATAAGGATTGGTTTGTAAAGTTCAAAAGAAAACATTGGATTGTTCATCTCTGCAAAATTTTCTCAGAGTCAGTTATTCACAATTTGTTTGTGAAGTACATTATGATAGATTGACAATTTATGATGATCGTGAATTGTGATTACTATGTTAAATTGTTACGATGCTAAAATAGTGAAACAACGTTTCCCTATTCTTTCCAAGTACCTTGCTAGTAATAAAGATGCTGTTCACATGAATTCTAGGCCATAGAGAGTACAGAAAGAGTGCCATTTCAACAAGAAACACACAAAGTCATTTGTGCAGGTAAGGCAATAAGGGATGAATAAACCGGTAAAATTCTAAAAGAAACTTTTATGAAGCTCCCAAACTAAGAGTACACTTTTCATGTATGAATTTTGAAAGTGCATTTGTATGTCAATCGACTTGAGAAATGTTTTTCTGAACGGCAATAGTAACCGAATTCTTGATTATAACCATGCGAAAATACTGGTAGCATGGAATTTCGAAACTCTAATCATAGTTTTAAATATAGTTATCATTATTTATCAGGTCATCAATGTATTTTGTGAAGTTAGGATTTGACATCATCTGATCTCCACAATTGTTTTTGGCTAAGTAAGCAAATCAGAGGCAAAAAGTAGGTATTTGTGAAACTCAATACACATACGCAAGACAAATATCACAATCTAAGACATTAGGGAATATTGAGGTCCAAAAAAAAAACACATTCTCGGAGCCTTCCTCATCCTCGGTTTCGTTTAGGAGCTTGGCACTTTGTTTGGCTTCTTTGATTCCTTCAAAATATTTGGGATGTCTTTCTCCGAGCGAACTTGTGATTTAGAATTTTCTCTGCATGCCTCTTTCTTGCATTCCTCCCCAGAGTTCTAAACATCACCTGTTGCTTCCCTCTTAATGGTTGAAAGCTTGTACATCCAATACTTCCAAGTTTCCAACTGTTTGTTGTTTAAATTCTGTTGACATCATCTCTCAAACTAGGCAGTGTTTCTCCTCTTTTGATTGATGAGGCAACAACTTCAAAATAACGACAGATTGGAGGAGAAACACTTGCCTCCACTTTTTTTTTTCTACCCCAGAAACAACATCCTTGCCTTTCTTTTGCCTCGCTGCCTCCCATTCAGTTGGATTTCCAGTTGCATTGTTTATATTTTATTATCCATTCTTAATCTCGGACTGTGTAGTAGGATTAGAGGTCTTCGGTTTATAAGAACATGAGTTTTAGGTATTAGAAGCCTGTTTGACATGAGCATTGGATGGGACTCTACTTAGTACATGTTTGAAATGTCCATCTATGGTACACCAAAATGTTTTAGTGCAAGTTTTGATATGAATCAGTTTGTTCCACATCAAGTAATCATCTTGGTTGATAACGAAATGCGAGAAAGACACCTATAACCTTCTCTCTCATTTTGGACCAAATAAGGGATAACTTCACTCCTCTAGTTGAGATGATTCTTTCGGTTTTTTGTAATCCAAAGCAACATGACAGGGAGAATTTATTGTTCCTTTTTCTTTAATTATTTCCCGGCACCGCAAAACATACAGAAAATATATACTAGCAGAAACCTTGAATCAGAAAATAAGTTTGGCAGGAGGTGGTGGGGAGCAGAAATCTGTATCATATGACATATATTCCCCCAGTATTATTCTTTCCATATTTCACTCACTTTCATGCTGAGGTTCAAGTGCATCCACACTGTATTACAGCTTTTCACTTTATTATCTCAAAAACTGGGACGTGGGGCCCCTTATAGAGATGTTATATTAGCACAAAGAGTGATAAAGGAGGACTCAGGATCTCTAGACAAAGCTAAGACTCGGTTTGGATGACAGAAATCTTAAGGGAGAACGTAAATGTGATCCCACAGCTCCCCATAATTTCTCTGCTTGGATCAAACTGAAATGAGAATGTGATTCCTGATCACATATGCACTCAGGAATCATGAGCCGAACATAGCCTCCCCTCTCCCATGGCTATCCTAAATCCTTGGCTCAATCCATAAATAAAGAAATTGCTGACTGGCACAAAAATTCCTGAGTAAATGTATCCTTGGTAAGATTATTGGAACTACCCAAACATCAAAATGAAGTTACCTCAGGTATTGAATTACTAGCTATTTGATTCCAGGTAATCAATTTTCCATTCCTACCCAAAATTACGGGCATCCAAGATATATGATTCCCAATTATCAAGTCCCATAACTACCCAAGATGTTGCGAGTCCAAATATTACCTAAATCACAATCACAAGCCATTAGAAAATTTTGATGACTTTGTACCCATAAAGTTTGATAACTTTACACCTAGCTCATCAGCCTAACTTAAATTCCAAGCATGGATATTATATCCATATACCACCTCCCATTTTCCAGACAAGTGGCTGTGTAATACTAACTAGGCCAATCAGGGATTAGAACGCCACGTACATCGTCATCCAAACTAAAGGTATGTTGCTCATCTTTTAAGACTTTTTCATTTCTTGTCAAACTTAAGCTGTTTGGCTGCCTGTTGATTTTCATAGATGGAGTAACCTTGCCTGCTCCAAATGTGCTATGGATTATGACCTCTACCAAACACTCGAGTCTATCTGGTTTCATTGTACATTAGTCAGAGCATTTGAGGTTTAACAGTCGAAATGCTGAAAATAAGCCCGCGCGTCAATACAATATTGCTCAACTTTAGAGTAGAGATTGTTACCTGACTCGAAGATAAGTGTTGTTCCCCGCAGAACTCTGAGTCGTGTACGAGTCATATTATCATCCTCTCCCGAGAAAAACGACAATATCTCCCATAATTCCATCGATGCGTCTTTAAGTTTTTGTAAGACTACAAGGAGCAATAGGTAGCATCTTTGATTTAGCCACAGACAAGAAAGCATAATGTCATTACACTACAAATTCTATTTAAGATTCATGTTTTGCCAACACCATCAGTTAAATCCCACAAATCATACGACCCTATTAAATTAAATGATTTTCCATCTTCTAAAAGCACTGTTCAAAAGAATCAAAACCATTAAACCCGGTAGCATTCCATCAAGGAAATGTGAGAACGAAACAATTACCTTCTGCACAAGTTTTGCTTTTATTTTATAATCACCAATTTGAATGTAAGAAAGCAAATTCTAACTGGCCTCCCTGCACAGTTGACCTTTGTCAAATTTTTGGTTGAGTTTCAGATGATTCTCTTACTTTTTTTAAAACCAAAACCAAGATGACGATGAGAATTGATCTTGATTTTCTTTGTATTTTCAAATTTCAATCATTTCCAATCACCCAAATTTCAACACAACAAATCATAACAGGAAACTTGAATCATCTTGTCCAGTGGTCCATGCTGATACTGAGGGAGAAAATGAAATCTGCCAGGTTCAGTAGGGAGCAACCTTCAGAAACAACCACACATATCATCATCTCCTTCTCCAATATTATCTTATTCTCTGGATGTTTCCTCACTCACACTCATGCTGAGGTTTTCATGTCTATCCAGAAACTTAATTACAACCTTTTTCTTCATTGTTGTCTCCGGACAGGTAGGTGCACCTTAGAGTCTTAGACAGCGTTTGGATCAAGGATTTGTGGAGTGATATCAAAAGAAAGAAAATTGGAAAATAAAAGATATGGACCCAGTTTAGGGAAAAACACTAAAGTAATCCCTTTGCTTTCCATGTCCTCTTTGTTTGAGTGCAATTTTGTTCAGCCTCCTTAAAAAAGGGTGAACATTACCCTTCCTCTTATTGGTTAAAATGATATAGGTCCCATCCATGCAATACACTTTTTGGTAAGCATGACATCACTTTGTAGTGAGATCCACACCATTTCAACCAATAAAAAGGAGGGTAATGTTCACCCTCTTAAGTGGAGGGTGAACAAAACTCAACTCTCTTTGTTTACCCCAGTTAATCCCTCCACAAATCCATAATTCAAACACAACTTCGATGATATTATGGTCGGTCAAAACTGTCCTTTTTTTCTTGGTAAATAGATCAAAAGTGTCTTTTAACCCCCACGCGGTAGTAGTCACCTGGTAACTAAGGACCTCTGGAAACTTTTGGTCTGGAATTTGCTACCACCCGCATGCTAGTGAACAGTGCGATTGGTCTACCAAGTTAGTCAATTTGTTTGGTCGGATACGGAGGTATTAACAAATAGAAAAACAAAAGAGTGAATTAGTTGATCAAACAGTTCGTTAAAAACAAAGAGAAATCAAGACCTCTAGATATACGTACATGTTTACATGATCATCATCAATTAGAAAAAGCTTGAACCCCCCACATCTGTCCTTGCTCATAATCCTGACTTAAATTCCAAGCATGAAAAAAGGAACACCCACATGGCCCCCCCTGGGGACAAAGCCAATCAGTGATTAGGCTGCCACGTATACCTCCATCCAAAACAATAATTATCTAATACCAGTGGTAATAATTTTTTCTTTAAATCCAGTTATAGTTAGCAGCCCTGGCCCCTGGGGATTGCCAGTTTGGCATAGATGGAGAAGGCTAGTCTGCTAGAAATGTACTGCTGATTAAGACCTCCACCAAACATAAATACTTATCGTGTTTGACTCTTTTCTTGATAACTTGATTAAATACCTGTAAAGGTGCCATTTCCTTTTCCGACCGATGAAATCCGCAGCTAACAAACACAACTAGGGGGGATTATCTATGCCCAAA
>BPLS01000192.1:85561-90561 GCA_019656275.1 Rhododendron kiyosumense | reverse complement strand
CGTGGCAGCAAGAAACCTCAACATTTGCATTTAATCCTTCACCTAATCGAACCGATCTAGTAATCTGAACGAATCCGGCATTAAGATGTCCAAAAATCGACCAAAACAAAACAAAAAACAACAAATTAAGATCCTGAATACGCCATCGCACATTCGCAAGTGGAAAGAAAAGGACTCACTGGTTGCGAGATCTGAGAGAATCGCACACAGAGGCGACGAATCCGATTCGAGTCCGTTGGTTTCAAACAACGGAATAAAACCTCTCTCTCTCTCTCTATCTCTCTCTCTCTCACTCACTCTTGTCTCCTACCCACCTTAATTCTTCGCTCTGTGTTCTCTCAGCTTATCTCTCTCACTCTCTCTCTCTCTCTCTATATGGATATGGAACGATGTATGTATAGATCTCTCTCTCGCTCTTCTTCGAACGTTCCTTCCTTTAACTCTGGTTTGGGTGCGGAGTGCGTGAAAAGAGAACTTAACGCGTGAAGCCTGGTTAAGGGAACTAACCCCGGTCACGAGCAGATCAAATTGACTCGCATGCCCTTCCCTGTCTCGGTTTTGATTATTCCACTGCGGATGCTGTTAGGCTCGGTTTTCCCCCTGAAAACTTTTCCAAAGCTAGGATTAAATACTGTTGTTTTTTGCTAAATAAATTTTTAGTAGAAAATTGATTTTGTTACTTCTCTTTTTATTAATGTCACTCTCATTTTCACACAAAATAAATCATCAATAAAGACACAAAAGGGAGTGGTATTAATAAAAAAATGAGTAGTAAAATCACTCCCCTTTTAGTATGTCAGGAGAATGACATATCTCAAATTTTGTATTTTCATAGGCTTTTAACATGTTTAATTTGGAATTTGTTTAGACAACACGGAAAATCCAACCTTATTCGGTAATAGTTGTCACAATTTTTTATTGTTAGGTTGATTTTCTTTGGATTCGATGTCAAAATTTTTAAATTAATCATTTATCTCATCAAATAAAATTTAAAAATTGAAAGATTATGATGTAAATTCCCGAAAGAAATTGACTAAGGAAAGAAGTTCTACGAAAATAAATTTTCACAATATCCAATGTCTTCAAGTCTATTATCCAGATTTTCTTAACTTCGCTATATACTTGTATTCCTTTTTTTACTCTAGTGGAGAAGAATAGAAATTTCAAAATTTTGATAAAAAATAAAAAAGTTATCTCTAAATATTACTAATAATTCTTGTTTTCGAAATAAATGTACCTTTTTCCATCAAGCACACCATATTTTTGTCTATGTGCAGAATTTCTATTGGTGTAAATTAGTGTCTGGAGATTGGAAGGGTCTAGAAGGGCGAATCGGAGCCGGTGGATTCTCTTTTAGAGAAAGGATCTGGGCCGTTGGATGCCAGTGACGTGGAAATAAAAGATTGGGGCAGTGACATGGCTTTGGTAAGCGTTGACCATGTAGAAGGAAAGCAAGTGGGGAGGATTTTGTTTATTAGGCTCCGTTCCAAAACGGAAAAAAAATCTTTTTTTTTAAAACCATTATTTCAAACTTAAAAATTATAAATTTATTAAAATTTAAAAATATGTAATATAGATCTTATATGAAAGTTCTCATCAAGATCGAGATCTTTAATAAAATGAAAAAAATTAAAATTTTATTTTTTATTTGCATGATTTTTAATTTTAAAAATATAAAATAAGTTATTTATTTTTTTAATAAAATTTCTGGAACGGGCCTAATCGTACTCCTATATATAAATTCTGAGCCGATCTGATCCTTCGGATCTACTGATAATAATATCTAATCTAAGCTACCACAGTACCCGGCAGTAACTATATCTACACGTACGCATGGGAAGTGCTATTTGCACCCTTTTTTTAGGCCCCGTTTGATAACGGATTTGGAAGTTGGGATTGAAGTAATAATCCCATAGGATTATTAATACTTTGTTTGGTAACAAAAAAAGATTTGGACTATTAGTCCGTTGGAATGCCGAATCCGGGGATAGGGGTATTAGCAATACCCCGTGGGACTTGGTATTCGTAGTCCGATCCCAACCCATTCTCATTACTAATCCCTTTTCATTACCAATTTCTTCTATCAATCCAATCCCATCATCTAATCTCATCTCAAACAAACATGATATTAATAATTCCATCATCTAATCTCATCGCAAACAAACATACTCATTATCAATCCCTTCTCATTAATAATCCCATCTCATTTCCAATCCCAATTCTAATCTCATCTCCTTACGAATCACATCTATTTATCCCCGTTATCAAACGGGGCCTTATTGTCTCCAACTTGACACCTACAACAAGATATAGCTCCTCGCAGGTCGAGCCTAATAAAGGATGGAGCCAACGGTGGACAAGTGGTCACAAATTCACTGTCACAAGAAAGAAATCTAATTTTAAACAATAGTAATTTGTTTTGTAAGTCTCTATTCATTCACTATCAAAACAGATCTGCTGCTTTAACTAGGTTTTTTAAACAAAAGAGAAATGTTAATAGTGTGATTCGCTGGGTCTTCGTTAGTAATGGACTCCGAGATGGTAAGACATGTGTACTCTAAAAACAGTCTCTTGCATGGACTACAACTTGTTTACGCTTTTTTGATACATATATAAATGGATGTCGAAGTAAATAATTAAGCTTATGTTTTATGTGTATTTGTCTCACGTATTGGAGGTTAATTTATTGGTTCAAATGACGTAGCATTTTGGGCGTGAATATATAGGTGGTCGGATCATGGCGTCGTGCGACATCCCTCCTTGCTACCTTACCGTATATGTGTTAACATCTCCCAGGTTAAAATTTTGATTTCGTCATTCAAATCGTATAGAGCTAGCCTTTCTCAAACTCTTTGAATGATTAAAATCATTTATTTTTTAAAAATTGTCAAGTACGTTGAGCATTTCAAAATTCCATGAATCAGAAATCAAGAAACCTAGGATCGTAGCACATTTAGCAAATGGAGATTTTGATATAGTGTAACAATTTATCTTCTCAAGGTAAATGTAGTACATTTTAATAATAAGATTGTGTGCATAATTTGCATGGTTGATGTTTCAACAAGTATTAAAAACAAAACGATTCTGATTGTTGGAAATGTGCCCGAATTTCTGGGCGTTCGGCTAAATAAGTCACTTGGCTTATTTTTTTGTTTTTATTCAATTTTTTTTCGCATTAGTTAGTTTTTTGTCAGTTTTTGGGGGATTATTGCTTCTTCATAACAAGAGGAATCTAAAAAATAAAAAACTACGATCGAAATCCAATTTTTTTTTGAGTAACGACGAAAAACTTGGCTTATTGGCTTATTTTTGTCTTTATTCAAAAAAAATTAGGTTTCGATCGTAATTTTTTACTTTTTAGATTCCTCTCGTCATAACGAAGCAATAATCCCAAAAAAAAAAATAACCAAAAACTAACAAATGCAAAAAAAAATTGAATAAAGACAAAAAAAATAAGTCAAATGACTTATTTAGCGGAACGCCAAACAAATGACCTCGACAACGCGGTCGAGTTCCTTACCTTTTCAAAATTCGTTCCTTGGATCATTTTAAATGGGACGCCCTTACTGCTTGAAAAATGTTGGGGTTGATTATGCATTAATGCATGTGTTGACGTGTACTCTTACAGACATCAATTAGAAACAAAATTATTCTAACCTCCATTTTTTTTTTTTTACAAAGGGGAGAAGAACCCCATGGGAGCAAGGTAGTTGTCCACTGACCGGACAAACTACAAGAAAAGACTTTCTTTGCACAAACATGTGTAGCCCTATTACAAATCCCGTTTGACAAAACTAAATTCAGATAACTGAAAAGAATCCTTCAATGCTAAACAATCTTGTACCAAAACTGCGATATCAGAGGGTGGATCTTTTGACATGGCAGAGTTTCGGACAATCGACTCCGCATCCGATTCAATAAGAACGGGTCCTACATTCAAAGCAACACCCATATTTATTCTATTTCTAATTGTCATAGCCTCCGCAAACCGTGGAGAGGTGAGGCCTTCATATGACTTAATAAAGATTCCCAAAATGGAGCCATTCGCATTCCGAGCAATTGCACATGTTCCAATAGTGCTCGTTTCCTATGATATCGCTCCATCAACATTAATTTTTATAATGTCTTCCTCAAGTCTCCTTCAAACCAAAGTCTCAGGATTTGAAGAAGCCACTTAGGTAGGGAAAGGCTTGACATTAGCCTCTAGAAACTCAAAAAAACTAGCTTCTGCCTTTCCATTAATTGCCTCCGCAGGCCAACTTGTACCATTAAACACCTAAATGGTGTAGGATAATAAATAAAACAACAATGCTACTTGCACATATCTTGCACATACATTCTTGTGGGACTCATATCGGGGTCCTACAAAATGATCTGAACCGTTCATCTTTTTTAAAATATTTTTTTGGAGGGTTCTTGTAAGAAATCAGTTCCAATGGATATCGGTAAGAGCTTTCTTAGAATTCATAGGGCAAAACAGAATGATTCGTCCTACGATTTCTGAGAAAGCCCTTACCGATATCCATTGGAGCTAATTTTTTACAAGAACCCTCCAAAAAATATTTTAAAAATGATGAGCGGTTCAGATCATTTTGTGGGACCCTGATATGGGCCCCACAAAAATGTATGTGCAAAATATGTACAAAAACATATGTGTGAGAATCATTACTATAAGTAAAAAGTGCATTGATATTCGAAAAAAATATATTGATACTTGTGAAAGTATTAATATCTGTGAGACATGCATTGATATTTAAATTTGTTTGAAATTATACATATATTATCCTCTACCTAGTGAGTGAAGATTAGCAAAACCGTTAAAAAAAGTTGAAATTTTTGTAGAGTTGTTGGGATATTTGAGAAGGCACTGGTTGGGTGACTTAATTTGATGGTGATGAGATGATAGGAGAGTTGACACTAGACAGCTAGAACTTTATTATTGTCATCAAAATCTATTCTATTTTGAGAAAACGATGTTAATTAATATTTTCGTCGGATTG
>BPLS01000192.1:56954-85551 GCA_019656275.1 Rhododendron kiyosumense | reverse complement strand
GGTGTTTTTTTATTAACAATGAAATGAAATGAAATGATAGATGCGTAGGGGGCGACTATTCGCAGCCCTGTATTTTTTTCCTTAGTCCATTTCTTCATGTAGCCCATTTCTAATATTTTAAAAACAAAAAATTTCTCCATATAACTCAATGTACCTGATCTTCCCATTATACCCTTCCCCTCTTAAAAATTACACTTTAACTCCCACCCTAAGCCCCCACCCCCCATTTATGTCTTCCACCCCCACTGCCGCCTCCCACCTCCATAGCCACCACCGTACCACCACCACTCTTGCCACCGCACCACCGCCGCACCTTCAAGGTGTCGTTTTTGTTATCCTCTACCTAGTGAGCAAAGATTAGCAAAACCACTAAAAAAAGTTGAAATTTTTGTAGAGTTGTTAGGATATTTGAGAAGGCATTGGTTGGGTGACTTAATTTGATGGTGATGAGATGATAGGAGGGTTGACACTAGACGGCTAGAACTTTATTATTGTCATCAAAATCTATTCTATTTTGAGAAAATGATGTTAATTAATATTTTCGTTGGATTCGGTGTTTTTTTATTAACAATGAAATGAAATGAAATGATAGATGCGTAGGGGGCGACTATTCGCAGCCCTGTATTTTCTTCCCATTATACCCTTCCCCTCTTAAAAATTACACTTTAACTCCCACCCTAAGCCCCCACCCCCCATTTATGTCTTCCACCCCCACTGCCGCCTCCCACCTCCATAGCCACCACCGTACCACCACCACTCTTGCCACCGCCGCACCTTCAAGGTGTCGTTTATGTTATCCTTTATCTAGTGAGCAAAGATTAGCAAAACCACTAAAAAAAGTTGAAATTTTTGTAGAGTTGTTAGGATATTTGAGAAGGCATTGGTTGGGTGACTTAATTTGATGGTGATGAGATGATAGGAGGGTTGACACTAGACGGCTAGAACTTTATTATTGTCATCAAAATCTATTCTATTTTGAGAAAATGATGTTAATTAATATTTTCGTTGGATTCGGTGTTTTTTTATTAACAATGAAATGAAATGAAATGAAATGATAGATGCGTAGAGGGCGACTATTCGCAGCCCTGTATTTTCTTCCTTAGTCCATTTCTTCACGTAGCCCATTTCTAATATTTTAAAAACAAAAAATTTCTCCATATAACCCATTAAATGTTCCCAATCTTCCCATTATATCCTTTCCCTAGTAAAAATTACACTTTAACTCCCATCCTAAGCCCCCACCCCCCATTTACGTCTTCCACCCCCATTGCCGCCTCCCACCTCCATAGCCACCACCGTACCACCGCCACTCCTGCCACCGCACCACCGCCGCACCTTTAAGGTGTCATTCTCTCTCTCTCTCTCTCTCTCTCTCTCTCTCTCTCTCTCTGAGTATATACATACATGTATGTATATATACAATAACAACAATTAGATCACTTTCAGTAATAACATGTCAAAAATATGTACAAAATTCGGTAACCAACTACCGAACTATATATACGAAAATCATACATAACATTTCGGTAAATAGCTGTTGAAAAAAATATTATATTTCGGTAACTACATGTCGAAAATATGTTCAATCTTCGGTAAACAATTACCGAACTACTATGTATGAAAATCATACATACATTTCGGTAAATAGATGTTAAAAATAAGATTATATTTCGGTAACTACATATCGGAAATGCATACAACAAAAACAAGAAACATATATTTTGGTAATTGAATGCTGAAAATGTATCTCAATTTCGGTAACTAACTGTCGAGTATGGTAATAGTTTATGGTGGTTAGCTACCAAAATTACCTACTTTACTCTGTTCGAACCAGAAACATCGAAAAACCCTCGAAAAACTAGGTTTACAAAACCTAGACGCCACAACAACAAACCAGAGGCCATTGTAAATGGAAAAACTTACCTCCTCACGCAGCTTCCAAGATACAAGTCCATCACAGTATCTTTCTTCTCCTCTACTATCATATGGTTGCCAATAGAATTTGATTCAATTTCAAAATCCAAACCTATAAGTGGGTCAAAAAATGGATCAATGGAAGGATTTGAACCTTCCATTGTTGCAATATTTGGCACTTGCTCCTCCTCCATTGGAAAATTTGAGAGAGAGGAGAAAAGAAAATGATGATTTAGAGAGAAAGGAGAAGAAAAGATGAATAGGAGAAGCCCGAAGATGAAGAACATGAGGTCCCCTGGTCTGTGTGTTTTTTTTTTTTTAAAAACGTGAATGTGATTTTTGAGGAGGGGGGGGGGGGAGACCATAATTTAGGGGTTTGGTCATAAGGGCATGTAGGTCATTTCATGTATAGGTTTAAGGGTAAGTAGGTCATTTTGCATTAGGGGGTCATGTTGTAATTAGTTGAAAATTTTTAACAGGCTAAGAAAGAAAATACGGGGCTGCGAATAGTCGCCCCCGATACATAAATTTATTTGCGTAATTTACACCAACCTCCCCTGAGGTTTCTGAAAAATACACCGTGCTCCCAATTGTTCAACTACGTGTGTGGACCTCCCTTGAATGGAAATCGTATAGATCAGTTAGATACACTCCGTTAGTCTTCGGTTAGGTTTGTGGATTCTAAGTTAATGAGCTTAAAAAATACTTTGTTTTGCTCCCATTTTGCTCGTAAGTTATCCCTTAAATTACTGTGCTCCCATTTTGTCCATTTTGTCTAAAAACCTACTTAATTAATTCCCAATATCTATTCTTTCTCTTGGAGATCGAACATCAGTTGTGCTCAATGGATACAAAACACTCATGCTTTGGCACCTGGTAAAGCAAACTACATAGAGTTTTTTTTTAAAGGTCAATAACTTGTAATCGACAAATCTAATCGAAGACTAACAGAGTGGATCTAACTAGTCTACGTTATTCACATTCAAAAAAGGCTGGTGTAATTTGTTGCAAGATTGGGGCCCAGTGTTTTTTAAAGAAACCTCAAGGGAGGTTGGTGTAAATTACCCAATTTATTTCGGTGAACATAACATTAAACACGGCTCAATAAACTTTTTCCTGTTACTAATAATATATGCACCCCTACCAGACTGACACCGAGGCGTTTTCAGGTTTCAAAGATAGCAAATAGGAGAAAAGAGCTTGAGAAGATAGAACAAAGCCGAGGGATTAAAAGGTATAATGCCAAGTTAAGAGGGGGGAATTGACATAACTTCATGAAATGAGCGTATGTCCAAAAGCTGAATGCACTATATCACAAAGAACAAAACAAAATGCACCTTTCTTTAATCAGATATTTATTGTCACATGGTTAACAAGGGTTTCTTTTATTTTTAGTTGCAACTAGCAGGTATTTTATTGATTTATAATGTCAAACATATCTGTTAACCAGCTGAAAAGTAAGTAAGAATCTACTGTCATTAAACTATATATTCATACTTAATGTGACATCTTCAACAAAAAAAAAAAAACTATATATGCATACTTTCAAATAAATTATATACACATGCAATTTCCCAAAAGATTTTTTCCCACAAAAAGTGCCAAACCTGCCCTTTCGAAGTCCGTCCAAAAAAAAAGAGGAGAGAAGAAAAAGTTGGCTGATTAGAATTATCCTATTTCCTAACACGTCAAAATCAATCACATCCCGTGCGTAGCCCCAAATTATGAAGCGAGTCTTGTCTTTATGAACTGTAATTTTCCTTTCTTGATTTTATTATTTCAATAAAATGGAAAAAAATTATGTTTTTAGGAGAAGACAAATTTGTCCATAGAGGTCCCTCCCTCCCCCCCTAGTAAGAAGGAGAAGATTTGACACAATAGTGCACATATGGTTTACTTTTTAGTTGCATCATTTGAGAAAGTCTTTATCAAGACAAAAATAATAATTCAGAGCAAGAGGGGACCCTCAAGTGGAATACTTTAGGCTTTATATAGCATGATCCCATACTTGAGAACCACCATTGCCATATGGAGTACTATATGATAATGCACATATAGCTTTACAGTTGCAGATATACATAAGAGTTAAATAAATACAACTTGTGGGCCACATGTGTTTTTGTTGTCTAGGATAAATAGTTCGCCGCCAGTGTGAATATATTTTTTAATTCAAACGCATATTGAACTCATTTTCAACTCATTTAAACCCATATAAATATAGATTCATATGTGTTCAACCCATTATACAATATCGTCAAGTTAGGTTGAGTTATAAGTGAGCTTATATTGGCGGAATCATGAATCGAGTTTCAAATTGTCACCTCTTTTTTTTGAACGGCAAAAAATATTTTATTAATTTTTGAAATTGTTACAAACATTACCTTGTGGCATTACTTCGCTGAATGATCTAACACATGTGGTTCACTTCCTATTGAAATATTAGTGACACTTGTATATTTAGGAAATTGGGCAATCTTTGTGTCTCATAAGACACATTACCCAGTGGTACTCTCAACTTGGGTCACGTCTCGAGTTTGAAAATATGATCGATCTGGACCGTTGATCATTTTGAAAAAAAATCTTGGAGTAAATCACCTCTCATAAAATCAAATTAAGTGGACATCTGTAACCCTTTATTCAAAAAATACACTTGTCTTTCAAGATTCCTAGTATGTGGAAATTTGCGAGATAAATTTGATGTGAACGCAGTTAGATCTGATCAACTTGATTTTTGCTAGATTGTTAGACAAGCTCTACAGAATAAATTCTTGTTTCTTCCCCCTTTCACAATTTTATGTCACACTTTTCTCTAGTAGTAGTTTTGTTTTCCTCTCACGACATATCCTACGGGTACTCTTGTTTCTTTCTTCTTTTATTCTAGATAGTCTAGGGGTGAGCATGTTTCGGATTAGTTCGGTTTTGTAGTAAATCAAGAATCAAATTAGTACCTACAGATTATGAATTTTGAGAACCAAACCAATCAATAAAATTCATAAAACCTAACCAATCCAGACCTTTAAGATACGGATCGGTTTTGGTTTTGAACCACAGTTTGCTTAAAGTTCAAATATCAATTTTATACACGATTTAAAGTACTCAAAATGGCATAGATAAATAAAACCAAAACTTATATTTAAACGAAAAATTCTATTGAAATCACCAACACTCATCAAAATCAACCATCACCAAAACTCGTGAACTAAAAGAAATTTACAGGAATTACTATTCGCAGTAAATGAATGTAGCGGTGAAATGGAGTACAAAATTAGGAAGTCAATTCACCATGGCATAACCTATGTTTATTGGTGTATCTTTATTTAATTAAAATATATATAAATGCATATATACGGTCCGGATCGGTTTGGAACCGCAACTGTTAATGTAAATCTATAAACCAAACCATATAACTCGGTTTTAAATTTTTTAAAACTAAGACCAAACCACACTACTTAAAAATCAAACAAAATAATTTGGTTTGGATTGGTTTGATTTTGACTGAAGTCACGGTTTAATGAATTATTTGCTCACCCCTACTGGATACGAGTTAACAAAGAGTTTTTGTCAGTAATGCAAGATGTTCAAGACCAAATTGCGCACACCTTAGACTAATCCCACCCCTTCAACAACCTTTTCCATGCTTACCCGTGAGGTGAGATAGCCCCAAGAGATTTTGGCAAGAAAAATCAAACCCAAGATTTTAAGAGAAAAATCCCTAAGTGGCTAAGTCATAGGCCAAGACACCGACCAGCCAACTCCTTGAGGTTAAGCTTTTGTTTTTGATAATGAAGAGTGTCTCGATGAAAAAAACTAATCTCTTCAGCCTTTTCCACAGCTCTTTCCACATGTTTGCGTGAGATGAGATGGCCCCAAGAACAAAACGCTGACGAGAGGAATCACGCTTGGGGTTGTTAACAAAGATCGATCTTACTAACAGAAGTAGGGTTAGGTAAGAAATTAGGTAAAATAAATTCGTAGATGTGCACGTAATCATTTCTTTGTTGAGCAGAAAACTTTCCCCCTCACATGATGGGGCCTCCCGCACTGAATTTTGTTTAACAAGTAGTAGGAGTTTTAAGACTCAAATACTTGTTCGTTTTGCATTTTTGGATATTTTAGTTTTAGTGGTAAGTGGAGAGAAAAATAAAGTAATGATTAAAAATGAGAGTAATGAAATAGAAAGAAATGACAAAGTAATAATTAGAAAAATAGAATAATAATTAAAAAATAAAAAAATAATGAAAAAATAAAAATAGGATGCGAAACGAACAAGGCCTCAATTCCAAAGCTTGACCATTGATGCTTAAAGCACAAAAGTAAAAGCTTGGGGTCCAGTTGGTATTTTTAATTAGAGCCAAGGCTGTTCAAACATGATCCAAAAAGGAACCAAAAAAAGTGGATTTACAAACCCAAGGGCTATAATGGTGCAAACCACTATCCCAAGTGCTCATTTTTTCATTTTGAAATCCGTTTCTTTAATTCTCTAAGTCTTTCGCGGTCTGCTAACTCGTCCTTGCAGTAATTGTGTATCTGAGTCCTTTTATTTACACTTTGACCGAATTCAGAGGCAGAAATTAATGAAACGCAAAACTTTCGATGGTCCCCAGACATTTTTTTTGGCGGTAGTATAGAGCTGAACCTGTCAACTCGGATGAGTAAGCACTTTAATACAATGCACCCACTTAACCAAATCCCTGTGATTTATTTTCTCCTTGAACTCATGAATGGTTTTTCCTATTTGATTAGCATTAAACTTGAATTTATGCTGGTTTTTTTTAGTTAAAGCTTGCAGATATTTCAATATTCTGTTGATGATTTTTTGAATTTACTCGTGCTTGCATAATGATTAACGTAAATCGAAATTGAACAAATATATGCTTGCGTTTTTAAATTATAACGTACAGAGACTCAAACTCCAGCATCCAGTGCAGTACTAATGAAGGCGTATCACGGACTAAAATAATTCGTTAATCTCAATCAAACCCTTATAATTTTGCTTCATAAACTTTTCCGTCTTTTCTTTCGCAAGCATTTTTCTCTTTGTGAATTTCTTGTATCACAGGGTGTTGCTAATGTCAATCAACTAGGTTGATTGTAAGGTTAGAAAACTCCATAGTATGTAATAGAATTTTCGATGCTCATTTCACACTTTGATAATTTTTTTCTTGTATTTTTATATACTTTAAAGATCGAGATTTATTTCAGACAGACTAATGGGATGTTCTTAAACATTAATTTTTGCAACTTGGTTCTTAAATTTCAAAATTTTACTTAATTAGAATATTATTTCATGTGATTATTCTGGGAAGTATCAATGTTGTTATGTCACCTCAAACTCAAAATCTTACCGAATTCTACATTCGTTTTGGGCAAGTAGCACCAAAGTACGCTTTTTCATCGTATATTGTAGAAATAATTGTGCAACCAAATTGTATTAGGGAAAGATCAATTCAGGTCCCATTCCACTAAACTTTTTTAAAAAATATATATTTTTACAATTTTCAAGTTTAAAAATAATGGACTTAGAAATTTTTTTTTTTTGCATAGTTTAAAAGATCTCGATGAGATCTTTCAAAAAATATCCATATTGTATATTTTTAGATTTCATTAAGTCCATTATTTTTAAACTTAAAAATTAAAATAAATACTTATTTCAAAATAAATACTTTTTCCTGATTGTGGAAATTTACTGAAATGGGGAGTTTAACTCCAAAGTAAAGACCAAGTGGAAGTGGAAATCGTACCGTACTTTGGAGTTCCAAATGTTATTTTATATTATATCTTTTTCCCTACTTTTGAGCAGGATTGTGTAGCCTTTGTACAATACTCGGGGCATTAAAGACGTGGAAGTCTATCTACGTGTTGGATCCGGCTCCTCTCCGGTCGTACTTTTGGGTTGTAAAGAATAGTCCACATCATAATCGTTCATTTGTATAATTAATGGTTCAAATTAATGGAATGTTTCTGATAGTGAAAAATTTGTAGATTTTTATTTGTGATTGAGAAGTTGTTAGGTGTTTTTAATAGTGAATAAGTTGTTGAGAAATGTCAAATTGTTTCCGGTAGTAAATAAGTTATTGATAGGTTTATGAGTAAAGTTACTGTAGCAAAAAAAGTTTTTGTTAACAAATTTTTTGTTAGTGAAAACGAGATGATAAAATACTGAAACTTGTTTGTTAGTGAAAACGAAATGGTAAAATGCGTTAAGTATTTAAGGTGCGTATGGTTGGATGGAATGGAATGTGAATATGAATTGAATTAAGAATGGAATAGAATTGGAGGAATTAAGAATGGAATATTCATTCCCATTCTCATGTTTGGTTGTGCTTACGAATAGTCATTCTCATCTCCAATGGAATAGTGTGGCAATAGCAATTTTTAGAGTGACAATAGTATTTTTTGGAATGGCAATAGCATTTTTTGGAGTGGCAATAGTAATTTTTTGGAGTGACAATAGTAATTTTTGGTGTGACAATAGTGAATGTTGGAGTGGCACTAGTAATTTTGGTATGACAAATAAATAGAATAACAATTTCTTAGTTTTTTGGATGAAATGACAATTCCTTTACTAAGGTGAATAGTGATTCCATTTGGAATCATCATTCTATTATTTAATGGTGAACCAAACATTGGAATAAGTAAGTCATTGGAATGACTATTCCATTCCAACCTTGATTCCATCCAACCAAACATACCTTTAGGCCCCGTTTGATAAACCTCTTGAGAGATGTGATTGGATTACTAAGCCGAACGTATTAACAATACTGTGTTTGGTTTTCAAAATTGGCTCGGATTCGTAGTCCGTTGGGATTACGAAGCCGAGGATTAGGGAGTATTAGCAATATCCAGTGGGACTTGGTATTCATAGTCCGAACCTAACCCCCTTCTCATTACCAATCCCTTCTCATTACCAATTTCTTCTATCAATCCAATCTCATCATCTAATCTCATATCAAACAAACATGATATTAATAATCCTATCATCTAATCCCATCCCAAACAAACATACTCATTATTAATCCCTTCTCATTACTAATCTTATCTTCTTACGAATCCCAATCCTAATCCCATCTCCTTACGAATCACATCAATTTATCACTGTTATCAAACGGGGCCTTAGTGATTTTTGTTAGTAGAATTCGAAACTCTTCAATAGAAGAGTTAACTATTCCATGGAAGAGTTTTTGAATATATTTCAACCATTCATTATAGCAAATGGATGATTGCGATATGAGTTATCCCTTCCCGTCTAAAAGTACTTTAGTACGACTCGAGAGGATCCATTTCCTTATAGATTTTTTAGTTCCCTCTTGAGGAACCCTTTGTGAAGAGTAATTATTCAAGCTTTCCGTATAGTATGTAGAATTTTTTAAGGGATATTCTCAAATTACTTAAAGATCAATTAATTAGCGTGATGGTCTAAGGCTTAAAATTTTTGGGATTTGCTTTCTCTTTAAGACTTTTGGTTCGAAACTTCTCATCCATCAGTTGCTATTAACTTCTTTGGGACCGGACCAAATAGAGCTTTATTTTGGCTTTAATTGAGGTACCCAGTAGAACATGACAGTGGAAGAATTAGTTATCTCTCTCATACACTAAGTCACATGATGCGTGTACGATAGCTCGAACACGATAGCATCTTTCAAAAATATCCCAAACAGTTATGTGAGCACGAAGATTAACAACACAAGCACAAAACAAGAATCGAAAGCAAAAATGAAGAGCCTAATGAAGAGTAAGGTGATAGATGTTTTCACTAAACTATATGGACTAAATAAGCTAAATCCCATGTTTTTGAGAATTTCTAGACATGTCATGCTCCTCACATACATCAATTAAAATACTATTTAGCAAAAGTAACTTCCCTTTTGTCATTAATTAGTTTTTTTGAAGAAAAAAATTTAACGAAAACACAGCCTTAGCTCCTGGACGTGGAGATGCTATAGATCACCCTTGCCCTACGGCATCATAGTGCAATTGATCCGTCCGTCCATTTTGATAATTGACAGCTCGAATTTGAATCCAAGCAATGAACGGTTCAGATCCTGAGAATCTCGGTTTAACTTTGAGTCGTTCGAACTAAAATAAACAGCCTAATCGACTGCACTGCACACTATAAGGCGGTGGGTGCCATCATCCCTACAGCATCCCGCTCGAACACATAAGTTATCAAGATGCCATACAGCATCCCCAAATCCACATATTACATTGCATTATTTGCATACCAGTACCATTTAGGCCCCGTTTTGATTTCTTAAAAAAAAAAAATTTAAATAAAAGTAATTTCAAACTCAAAAATCATGTGTTTACGCAAATAATTTTTCTATCAATATATCTTGTTTGATAGGTCTTATTGAGATCTTTTTAACGGTGCAAAAAAAATTAAAAAATTATTTTTCATTTTTATTATATTTAAACTTGAAATTATCTTCTTTTTTTGAAAAAAAAAGATTAAAAAAAAACGGAACAGAAAGCAAAGACCGCCTGTGAATGTGTGAAAATTATTCAAAAAACCAAGAGTATACTCTCCTCCCTCAGAAGGGGCTCCCACGTAGGTCCCACGTGTTAGCCCATTCTAATTTTGTAAAAAAAAAAAAAATTTTAAAAAAGGAGGGTAATTTTAAACTCAAAAACTATGTATTTATACAAATAATTTTTTTATCAATATAGATTTTGTTTGATAAATCTCATTGAAATCTTTTAAACAGAATAAAAAAATTAAAATTTTATTTTTTATTTTCATTATATTTAAATTTAAAATTACATTTTTTTTTAAAAAAAAAAAATTTAAAAAGAAAGCGGACGGGAGTTCACTCCCGGTGGTTCACTGAATGGAGTATTTACCAGTGAATATGATGGGGACTCGTGGGACCATCCCCCGTTTCTTAATGCGGGATTGTCGGTATTATCCTGCCACGTGTTCTTATCTATTTCTTCCCTTCTCCATTACTCGTCCAGACATCGTACCTTGTGCGGCTGTGCCCTCGCTTTCGGTTTTGGGGATGATCCGTCGTTTAGCAATCGACACCTTTATTTTTTCTAACTTAGGCTCCGTTTGTTTGGACTTAAAATATTTTATCTATTTTTTGTTATTTAGTTGAGTAAAAAATGAGAAAAACATTTTTGATCAAGTGGATAAAAATAATTTACTCTTAAATATTCCGTAAATTATTTTCCGAAATGAACCCACTGCCTTCTACTCAATTTTCATTACTCAGTTTCCTCGATTGTCAATCCTAACTCACGTTCAATTCCAATAATCTCATATCTCTCTACCGTTTAAGCCTCATTCTCTCTCTTCACACTATTTTGTTGATTTCTGAAAATATTTTCAAGTACCAATCAAACACCGGAAAATAAAATTTTAAAATTTATTTTCTGAAAAAATATTTTACATTGTAAAACATTTTATTACATTGAAACAAACGAAGCCTTAACTTAAATTTGAGAATTTTGTCTTTATTTGAATTTTTTCCGCATTTGTTAGTTTTGTGCCAAAATTTTGACAGCTATTGATTCGTCTCGACGAGAAGAATCGAAAAAGAAAAATTTCTTTATTTTTACCCAAGTATTTTAAGAAATAACAAGTTTTTAGAGCAAAAAGTAACTTTTTGCGTTAAAAATTGTTATTTTTCAAAATACTTGAGTAAAAGTGAAATTTTTTTATTATTTCGATTCGTCTCGTTGAGACGAATCAATAACTAACAAATGCGGAAAAAAAATCAAATAAGGACAAAATTTTCAAATTTAAGTTAAGTTCATAAGAACGCAACATAAATACTCATGTTCCTAAATGAAAGTCCCTCCTAGGAATTCCTTTTTGTTTAGAGAACATGTAATCATTACATCTATTTTTCATCATTACCCATATATTCTGTCTGTTTTGCAAAATTTGTACTCACATATGAGAGACACTTTTGAAATTTTATCAAATTTTTACTTCTATTTTTGAAAAGGGACAATCACTTTTGAACATCTTAAAATAAAATAAGGGACTTTCAATTAGGAATGGATGGAGTAAATAAAAAAGAGAATTGATTTTTACATCCATTTTTTATCATATGCACTTTTTTTGTCTTTATTTAATGTGAATTTACTTTATTGCCCTTTAATGTGTGAAAAAGTGAACTCATATCAGGGTAAGAAAGTAAATTCACATAAATAAGGACAAAAAAAAAGTGTATATGATAAAAAGGGAGTGTGAAAATCAATTTCCATAAAAAAAAATCCACAAAATCAATACTTAGGGATGTTTTGGCTAAATAAGTCATTCGGTTTTTTTTTTTTTTTGCATTTGTTAATTTTGCATTTTTTTTTCGTGGATTATAGTTTGTCTCAACAAAAAAAATTGAAAAAGTAAAAATTTTGATCTAAACTCAAACCTTTTTTGAAGAAAGCCAAAAAATTTGGCTCTTCTGCTGTTCAAAAAAAATTAAGTTTAGTTCATAATTTTTTATTCTTTCGATTTCTCTCATCGAAATGAATCAATAATTCACAAAAAAAATTGAAACAAAAATAATAAATACGAAAAAAATTAAATAAAAAAAATAGTGAGCAAAATGACTTATTTAGCTTACTCAGGCTCGTTTTTGGCCTTCATGATCCATTTGGATTTTTTTTCTTATTGAATCTTTTTTTTTTTTTTGGTATTTGTCAATTTTTTTGGCCTAAATAATCCATCTGAATTATCTATTTGTATTTATTTGATTTTTTTTTTGGTCAGTTTTTCATCAATTCCTTTGGATTTAAGTACGTGTTTTGCTTACTCCTTCCCTCCAAATTACTTGTCTATTTTAGGAAATGTCTTTAATCAGATCAATAATAAAGTACTTTTTGTGTAGGAAGATAACAAAATCATGGAGAGAGTCTACAGTTCCTGACCGGGAAATCCTGACGCCGCGTCAGGTCCACTTCGGCCACCAAGGGTTGATCGGAGCCGACCAAAAATTCTAAAAAAAAAAAAAATCGAGTGCGTCTGCGCAAGAATCAACGGCATCTGAAGTGTGTAGTTGGCCGATCCAAACACTCCATTTTTTTGTAAACAGGCCATCCAAACACTCTATTTTTTTGTTGTATACAAAAAAATGGAGTATTTGGATCGGCCACCTACACATCTCGAATGCCGTTGATTCTCGCTTTGACCCACTCGGTTTTTTTTTCTTAAATTTTTGGTCGGCTCCGATCAGCCGTCCGGTGGCCGGAATGGGCCCGATGCTGCGTCGGGAGTTCGGTCGGGATTTCGGACTTTCTGAAAATCATGAATGAAAGCACATTATTTTCAATTAAAATAATAAGTCACGGTTTCAGTCTGAAAACAAAGTTTATTATGAACCGTCCGATGTACTTGATCGAAAGATGCGTCGGGCTTAGATTTTTTGGTTGACCATTGACCACCGCTAAACGACGAAAAGAAAGGTCAATATTTTCGTGCCACGTAAAGGCAAGATTCGTCCTTGGCGGGAGTAAAAGACAAGCAACATGCATGGTTCAGTACCTAGTCTAGTCTGGTTAGTTCGGTTGGTTGGTGGTGGGTTTGCTTTCTACACAGTTGATCACCAATCTTCGATTCCTGGGGTCGGGTAGTAACAAGGAATTTTTTTTTGAATTCCCAAGCCTCGGAGTGGATATTCTGCATTTGACCGAATTAGGAAGAAGATTAATACTCGAGGTGAGCTTAAGATGACTCGAACACTCTAGCCGTCTAAAAAAAGGTACTGCTAAATAATCAGAGGGAGAATAATTATAAAAGTAGAATGACAAGTCACGTGATTCCGACTTTCGACGATGTCGAGTTATTCCGGTGGGCGGTGAAAGCACGTGGGTTTCTGCGTATTGCGCTGGTTCATGCATGCGTTCTGCGCGCCCACGGCTTAATTAACGGGTCCGTTGTTCACGATACATACCGTGGGCAATATATATAAATATACACACACCCTTGTACGTATACGTTTTTTTAGAGATTAATCGAAGTGCGTATAAGGTGGCCCAAACATCTTAGGTTCAGTCCAGTTGTCGAGAATATTACGTGGAAATGAATTCATGAAAAAAGTAAAGTGATGTGAAATAAAATAAAATAAAATTTAATTTCCAATGTGTTCTCTTGACAATAAATTTGACATGAAAACAAAAATTCTTTCCTTCTTTTTTTTAATCAGCAAAGAAAGGTTCCAATAAAATCCTTTCCTTTTGGCAAGACTAATTTTGCAAGATAGTATTTTCTACTGAGAAAGTTGAAGCTGTGGATCCTGTAAACTTCTTGGCAACTGAACATATAAAAAGTTGCAGAAAACTTGATTTTTTCATCTTTTCTATTCAACTGAATGGGACCTTAGTTATAAAAGCAAAAAATGTGACATGATGCAGGAAGAAATGAATTGGACACGTGTTTGAATGCAAATTTGAAAATGAATTTGCTCGCGATCGTTTGATGTGTGTGGGTCTCAAATATCGTATCATGTGAGGTTCATATGTATCGGATAGTTTCACACATATTTATGTCTTGATCCGTTTTCAATATCTTTGTATAAAACATTACTCTCCCTGAGAGCTGTAATTAAGAATGCAAGGAGCCATGTGTTGAGTTGATTAATCGACATAAGGCGGTGTCAGAGTGTCTAGATTCCTGCACGATTCCAAATATCCGCATAAATAGCACTAGTTTTTTAGGTTAATTTGAGAATTTTAATGGGAAATGGCTCTGGCTTGTAAAGTTCATTGGGAGCATAAAAATTGTTAAATTCCCATATTTGTGGGAAAAGAACTGCTTATAATATCAAATTATTAACCATTTTTGATTGGGCATGTAAAATAAATGACAATTACATATATATATATATATATATCACGGGAAATGATATTGGCACTCCAAAAATTGATGCAAGCACTCCAAAAGACAAAATAAAGTGGCTTTGGAGTTACACTGATTTTGGAGTGTCTGCATCAATTTTTGGAATGCTAATATCATTTCCCTTTTGGTTATCATGTAGAAATACATGTGGTTCGAACCTCCCTTAAGTCCCAATCCTACGTCCGCGACTCATAACAATAACACTTTCCGAAATATGATTCATCTCCAATATTCTTGCTTTAATTTGGGCTATGGTTAGGTTTTAAAAAAGTAGAAAATATGAAAAAGTATTATTGCATCAAAATATGTGAAAATGTATTAAAGCTGCAAAGTGCAAACAAATGGGGCCAAATATGCTTTCACATTCACTAATCACTTCAAAAAGAAGCAGCAGCATTCACGGATCCGAGACCCTATAACGAGCAAAATCACCACAGATTTCCATAGAAAAAATAAACTCTTCTCTAGAAGAGTTTATTTTAAAGGCAGATCGTTACTTGCTGAGATAAATGACTGAGATGCTCACTACAACCATCTAGTAATTTTACTCATTACAAAGTTCCTAGGTCCATGCATTCACTACAAATCATAAAACATCTGCCGTACGTGTACATGAACATGAACAATATAGTATGAAATAATGTACAAACATGTACACGTAAAACATTGTAAAGTGTACGTATTTATTTCAAATACGTATATGCAGACGTGTTACACGTGTACTGTACCAAATCTACTAAATACATGCAGTACCAGGTGCATTGCACGTGGGTAAAGGAAGGTGGTTTAACCGTGAAGATTTTGAGTGTCGTCGACATCGTGTTGGGCCTGCTGGCAAAAGTAACGGCGGTAACGGTCCCAGATTCCCCAAATATGGCACTATATTCTCCGGAGAGTCTTTTACAAGTACAATCCAAAGTGTTCTTTTTCCCCTTATCCAAAACAAAAGACATTGTCCTGTGAATCCAATGAAGAAGCTTCGCACGCACCTGTAAAGATTTTGGAATTAGATTCTTTTCGGACTTTAATTTGGACCGGACGGGACAGTCAAAATATGAATTGGCCATTGCTTCAGTCGATGATTCGAATTTGCTTGGAGACTCTTACGAACAGTGGCGGAGCCAGAAATCTTGTCATTTTCACTACAAATTAAAAAAATTCACAGTAAAATATAACAAAGAAATACTGAGCACAAAAATTTAAATATTCTCTGTTAGACACAATAGCTTGTAATATAATGTCTTCAAAAGCTTCAACACATAAGCACAAAAGTCTAAATATCTGTTGCCAATTTTTGTTACAGTTAACCGAGACGAGTTTTTTATCATGAGAAATTATCAGTAAATAACATATTGCATGTCAAAAAAAAATGTATTGAGTTGATTATAGAGTACCATGAGCTCTACCGAAGCAAACTCTTTTGGATAAAAGTCAACAAGGCAAAATCAAAATTTTCTTCGAAAAGCTAGAAAATGAGTTAGATGGAGTCAAATATGCCACAAAAAGTAGCAATTGGATACTTTTCTCCGTAAAACGAGCATTTAATTCTTGAAGGGATCCATTGATTTTGTTGGAAACCCATGATACTACAATAAACAATAAACCTAGTACCCAAAAATTTCAATTCTTCCAAAATCTTTTGAATAGATGTAAAAAAATAAAAATAAAAAGAGTATGTGATAAAATTACATGGGGCACGTGACCCTCTTGGGCCATGCTCCCTCCGCCCCTGCTTACCGGTAAGAGTCTGTGACCAAATCTTAAGCATTGATTATCCTGATGTATAGTTCAGATTTGGACTGTCATTCCGTTGAGGTAACTTGGACCGGTGATAATCCGAACCCAAAGATTTTTCATCAAATTGGTGCCAAAATCCCCAAAAGAATGCAGTTCCAATTGCCTCGCCATAAAGAAACAATCACAAGTTTCTGGGTTGGTGTTGTGCCTCAAAGGAAAGAACAACGAGCTGTTGTTTGATAGGAGCGCACTCCAGGTTCACTTACATGATTCGAGCCATTCAGATTTTGAGGTTTGGTGGGAGTGCAACTGATAAAAAAAAAAAAAAAACCTGATCATCCATTATCTTTTGAAAAATCTAATCATATGTAATTGCTACGGATGTTTGAAATCAACGGCATATATGTGCATGAATAATCTACTCGTCGATCCCCTAACTTTTGACCCCATAATGAGATGTAATAGTCTTGGCCATGTTGATCCAGTGATATAACCGTGGAGTTACCTGTATGCGGCCTTGAAGCAAGCTTGAATGCCCTTATATACACAGCCGTGAGTAGAGTCCATGGTTAAATTTATTGAAAACGACGAATGCCAAAGTTGGTGTTCTGATTAGTGGTTGAAACAATTCACCTGATTGGAACTCAGCTAGCCTTTGCCTTGTCCCATCATGTAGTATGCAAAATGAGCTCCTGTGGGTGAACAAAATATAATACCAAATGTTTTCCAAAGATTAGAGGTTCATGCTTTAGCTGCACATCACGTTCTCATCTTGCAGTGGATATTGGAGTTCAGAGCGACTCAGTCTTGCGATCGTTGCTCGTTGTTGTGCACATTGGGTGCTTTGAATTACGTTGATTAGTTATTTGAGATGAAAGAGTGTGAGATACGAATCGGGCTCTGCTAGGCAGATTTGGGCTTTGCCGTTGTTTTGCTTGTGTCATGAGCTGAGGAGCAGCCCATTGAGGAGCTTCAATTGGGTATGCAGGGGGAAATGGGCTTCGTCTGAATATGAGCAATTCAGATGTGCCCAAGATTTGCAATCCGACCAGTCAATACATAGGAGTATTTTTTAGGTTTTAAAATCTCTCAATGTTTGTTTTTAATTCGTGTCTATAAATTTGCTTACGTGAAAACAAATCTCAAGTATTTGAAAGCCAGTAGGGAAGGCCTGATAAGACCAAATAATTTTTTGTCTGAAAGACTTCACTAACTGACTTGGTTTTACGTAGATAAGCAGCAATACCCAGATTCAAAACAGTTGCTCCATGAATTTTAGCAGAGAAAGCTAAAGTAATTAGGCCCCGTTCCACTAAGCTTCTTATTTTTTTAAGTACTCATTTCTTGTTTTACGAGACAAGTTATTCCCTCATAATACATCACCTTTAATTCAAAAAATAAGTATCTATTTCCCTATGGGGCCTTAATATGAACAGGCTTGTCTTGTCAAGGATACCAAATCTTGTGCTTAGCCATAACCCAAAAAGCTACTCTAATGTCTAGAAGATTAATCACCTTACCTAGCAAATATCCACACCCTCAAACAAAGCTAAATTTCTAAGCCAAATTGGCCATGAAGTAGCGAAAAATACAGCATGCCTAATGATCCTCTTTAGACTTGTATACCTTGGTTGACGATCATGTGGCTGTCAAAGCTCCACCGTCAAGGACCCCACATCACAGAATTGAACACCAAACCTTCCAAGCATGAGCGAACTGCAAAAAACAAAAACAAAAAAACAGCACTACTGCAAATCATGTTCAGAATATATATAATCAATAAATGCATCACCCGAAATCAGACCCCATCTTTGAAGATTCAGCCAAGAAAAGAAAAAACTCGGGCCTCTGGGAGGGACAAAATTCAAACCAGATTGACATGCGTAGCACCTCACAGCCAACACTAGTTCTTGTAAATAAGGCTAGGATGGACATTGTAGAATCACCACAATGTTCCCGAATGCATGCTGCTTATTACTTGATAAAATTACCTAGCACAAGAATCTGTCAAGCTCACAGGGCACAATTCGCAGACTAGAAGAAAAAGGAATAAATGCATCCACTAATTTCATTCTTGTATACGAGAAATCACAGCATTACTTAAATATAAAACTTCATGAATATAAGGCTTCATGAAAATCTACGTTTCTGTTAAAATACTACAACTGAGTGCTGAGCACTGTTATGTGACCAAGCTCCAATATGATCTAGATGCTCCTTATACAGTCATTGGCATTACATACCCTCCAAAACTAACTTCAATACACAAAAGTATCATACATGTCATACAATAGGAAAACTAGGTAGTAGCAAAGTCTGTTGTCTCACAAAAGAGAATTGATATGCGACCATATAACTATGTCTCTCAAACTGCCTTATCGTGTGAATCATGCCAGTACCTAGAAGATATAACCTACAGGCAAAGCAATCATGCAACTCAATATCAGTCGGTAAAAAGATTAAGCAGGAAGCTACACCAATCAACCTGCAGTAATATATGTCCAACTTCCATAATAATATCAATACAACAATTAATTGAACAAAATCAAGAAATATACAAAAATTGATTTTATCCATGTTCAGAAGCTACTAATGCCTTTTTGAAAATATAATTGTTTACTTATTCAAAAAAAAAAAAAAACCCTACTACACATACAAATATGCCAAAACAAAAAATAATAATAATCAGAAATAATCAATTTTTAAGTATTTAGAGGAAAATAAATTTGCAGCCAATCAATATTAGTTTTTCCTGTCACAATCTTTAGTTAACCCGGCCACAGAGTGATAAAACAGAATATACTCTTATGTTTGTTCAATTTCATTGAATTCATCCAATCTACAATACGCCTTAAACAATATTAGTCTAAAAAGCTTAGAAGGAAAAATATGGCGAGAACTCTAGCTGCTTGTTTTCCTGTGGACTGGTTGGTTGCCAGGGTTGTTACCCCAAACAGCTGAACATTTTTATCATGCTCCCTGTCCCTCAAATGATCCTAGCAAGGGTAGTAAATTTACCTAATCAAAAACTGTTCTATGTCTCTATTCTATATGCCTAAGATCAGATTACTGAGAGAAAGGGCTTCATGGGGCGTATGAGGTTTATGAAGTTTGTTATTGGTTTATACACCTGGATTCAGTTACGGAATTTCAATGTGATCAGGACTGGGGGCAGGTTGGAGGGCAGAATACTACCTCATAATGTGGGCAAAATTTGAAATGGAAGACATGCCTTCTAGAAGGTTTTGGTTCCCTTGGTCCAATAAGAGGGGTGACATGGGGGATAACAAAAGCAAGATTGATAGGTCTCTTGTTAACACCCCCGGATGGATACCTTCCCTAATAGTGAAGCACTGTTCTTGGCTCATGCATTTTAGAGTTTAGACCACTGTTCTATATTGGTCACTGTTTGACCAGACCTATCTCAGAAGAAACCATTTAAAAGTATAGGGTAGGTATATGAAAGAGGTTTCTACCTATGTTTTCGACATGCCTTGTCACCATTATGTAAAAGCAACCCCCCCGTCAGTTGCATAATGCACCATCCCTATTCACATGTCAAATTCATACCCTTATGTGGTTGATATTTATGGAGATTGTACGTGCTTTCCTACATCTACGCAGTCTGAACATTTTATGAATGCATCATTTCTTGACTGGATACTATTGAAATCAGTTAACTTATCATAGCTAACCACTAAGTTCCTGTGTAGGACTATGACATGTTCTTCATTTTTATTTTCTAGAGACTTTGAGTTCTCTCTCTCTCCCTCAACAAAGCAGATGATTAGAGATACTCACAATCATGTTGGATATCTATAAAGTATTTTCTGGTGGAGAACCTAAATAGGGATGGCAATCTCCCCCGAACCTAAGGGAACTGAATAGGACAGTTTTTATCCGATTTTTTAACTGCAGGATCGGTTTCGGTCTTTAATTTGATAGTGTCGGTTGGTTCGGTTTTGGTTTTATATGATAACTGCACCAAAATCCGAACTGTAACCGTATCCTTAACGGAAACTGAAGCATATGTTTAAAAAGTACCCTAATACACACACACACACACACATACACATTCCATTACAGCATTCACAACGCTATATTTCAACAAAGGATTTGTGAATATTGTGACATAACATATGGGAGAGAGAACTGATATGTATTACTAAATATTGAGAGTAAATGGTTACAATGATAACACAAACTTAAATAGATAAAAGCCAAGAAATCTATAACTAAAATAGAAGATTGCAAAGAGATAGGATTACGATATTATCATGATACGATTCTATGCCTAAAATACAAGATACGATGAGATCACGTGCATAATACTTTTACACCCTCCCTCAAATTCATGATGCGAGCCCACAGAGCATCGTGAGTTTGGCCAAGTAACGAAAGTGAGCAGTGGTGTGCGCCAATCAGAGGTCCAAAACCGAGTGCCACAACCTGTAAAACTGAGAGATTTTGCAAACCAAAGTGCCAAAACAGAAGCTGAAACTGTTCAAAACGCAGCCGCAACTATGTCGAACAGTACCAAACTCTGCAGAAAACCTGTAAGTGCTGTTGATAACAGATCGCAGTGAACAGATGGCTGTTGTGTGATGTGAGAGAAGATAGAATGGGTGGGAGGAGAAGAAGATGCAAAGAGGAAGATGCAAACGTTGCCGAATAAAGCATAAGAGTGCCGAACAATCCAGAAGCCGAACAGATATCAAATGCAAAACATATGCAAATATCAGAATAGATGCCAAACAGATGCAGAGTACAGGAACAAAAAAGTTTTAGATGCCAAACAGATGCAGAGTAGAGGAAGAACAAATGCAGATTCAGAAAATACAAATTCAAAAGATAAAGATTAGGATGGTTTTCGAGAAGAAAGAGAGCGTCATACAGATTTCAGATACAAAACCAGAGAAACAGAGCCAGAAATAAGAAAAACAGAACTACAGAGATGTCAAATCAGAGAAAAATAGCTTGAAATAATGCGAAAGCGAATAAACAGCAGTACCAGAGTTTCCAGAGACTAAGTGTGTAGATGAACAGATTAAGAAGACAGAGAGACTGAACAGAGAGGTAGAAGAGGAAGGTCAATAATAGAGAATGCTATGGTGGTGGCAGATCTAATACTATATGACAAAACAGATGAGTGCCCGGCGGACGGCAGCGAGGCCCAAGCCGCCCGCCGGAAAGCGAATATCCCACAGGCCTAGATCTTAGGCTCTGATAGCATGTGACATAACATATGGAAGAGAGAACTGATTTATATTACTAAATATTGAGAGTAAATGGTTACAATGCTAACACAAACTTAAATAGATAAAAGCCTAGAATCTATACCTAAAATAGAAGATTGCAAAGAGATATGATTACGATATTATCACGATACGATTCTATGCCTAAAATACAAGATACGATGAGATCACGGTGCATAATACTTTCACATGCCTCTCAAGTTACTTCCCTAAACTATTAAAATAATGCAATGAAATTAGAAGACAAGTATTTAGGCATGTACAACACGTGTTGTGATTACGATATTATCACGATACGATTCTATGCCTAAAATATAAGATATGATGAGATCACGATGCATAATACTTTCACATGCCCCTATTACTTCCCTAAACTATTAAAATAATGCAATAAAATTAGAAGACAAGTATTTAGGCATGTACAACATGTGTTGTGTCCGTGGCTGACGTGTTGAACACGAATACGTGAGGCTGGTAGATAAGTTTGTGACTCTGTGCTTCTTAGGGGGAAACTAGTGATTGGCCAATATAGTATGGATGCATGCATGACTTACTTGCATATTGAATCTGATGTCAATGTGCAAAATATTTATGTTTAAACACTGTTGAGGGAGTTGATATTTAGAATTGAAATAATTCGTCATTTTCAATTTTTATTCGCCTATGACTATTATTAGTCATGCATATGCTGGTATATGATTACAAATATATTTTCCGAAGTTTTGGCTCTATCCATTTGTGAATTTGAAAGGGCCCATAAGGGCCCCCGTATATGTGAGTTTGACCCTCTTTTGACTCTGCATACTTTTGACCCTTGAATTGCAAATTGCAAGCTCAAAGCATAAGATTACGGCAAAATCAAAAAGAAAAAAAAAACTCTGTATAATGTTAATTATGAAATTGGGAGATTTAAATTAACTTTTTCATTCTTACGAGGGCTTTGTGATGTAATTATTTCACATTTATTGGTCCTCTCTCCATCAATTGGAAGATAAATACTTGACAGAAATGACTAATGAGCATGAGCTGAATTCAATCTTCAATATTAGACATAGGTTAAAGTTCAAGTGCTTGAACATCAATTGAACTCAGACACCTCCTCAAATCCACAACTTGCAATTCCTAGCAATGGCGAAACAGGAGTCACCATTGTTCCTAAAGAAAATTCACAGCAAAATCCCGTATAATCTGACCCGTTCCGTATACAGATCGAACCATTTATATTCTTACAAGGAAAACCATGAGATACTAAAAACTTGTGCCCTTTTTTTAGATTGGTTTGAGTTGTTTAACTCACATGGTGGTGTATAGGGCCTTTTTTGTCCTGGTGGCCTTTTTTTGGGTACAGGTGGCATTCCCTTAATGCCTTCTTTAATATAATTATTTACTTATCAAAAAAAAAAATATTACTAAAAACTTGTAGCTCTGCCAATTGTTTATGCATGCCTTATTACTTTCATGTCGGTCCATTTGTGAATTGCTTGCATGTCTTTGGCTTTCTAATTCTCCTTCCGTCTGACTTTGAATGTGAGGGGCATTGGTGGTTATGCCTTGTACTGGAATGGCACAAACATCTCCTGGCATGCTTGCGAAAATTTATACAACAGGCATGTTTTCAGCAATTCAAATTGCTGGGTGAGACCAGCAACGATCGATTACAGGTGATGACCTTAGTCGTGCGCTGGTGGGACACAACTGACATGTTCAATTTTCCATGCAGGGACCTTGCAGCGCTCGCGTGTTTAAGAGTGAAAAGGGAGCCGACCCCTTTTGTCGAATAAATTTTACGAACTTGTATACTATTAATCTTAGCTTCTTAGGTAAATTTTAACCACGAAAGCCTTTTTATCGGTTCATGTTCCAAGAATACCCATATCCAGAGGAAGAAATGACGCCAAAACCAAAGCAAACCGAGTTTTCAGTTCATTGTACGCTAATAGTTTAGTAGTATTGCTGCATACTATATACACGTGTATGTATGTAAAACATGTGTGGATTAGTAATTATGGCACAACTGTAGTGCGAATATCTTTGTAGCGAACTAATATTTGATTCTCACGGGAAGTGTAGTGGTGGTATTTCAGGTTCACGCGAAGGTGTTGAGCCGTGGCAATGATTCTTTTATACTAGGTTTCCAGCAAATGTTTTAGGAAGCAGGTCTACAGTTTACTATTTGTGGATAAAAAAGATGTTGAGCTTTCCATAAGCTGACACACATTACGACTTTTTGCAAATCAAATTGTAATATGACAACTTTCGACCAAATTAAAATTACGTTTGATTTACATGATTACATCCGACTAAGTCAGCAATGAGTACTTTAGTATAGTTGTCCCAAGAACTATTAGTCAATGGTGGAAAGCAATATATTAAGCATAAACCCCTGAAAAATTGTCATCAACCACGAAAAGAAAAAATATATATATGTGTGAGTTACCTGCTCTGCTCTTCATGTTTCTTTACTTTGGACATGCATGGTTTTGCCCCCAAACTTCACACCCCCTCATTGAGTGCAACTAGACTCTCCACATATGGAATTGGCGTCCAACACCAGTCCCAGATAGAACCATATGGTGAAAACGTAGAGTCTTTTGGATCGTAAATGCCTAACCCGCTTGTCCCTATCGATATCAAAACTTGGCCGTTCTTTGTAAGACACAACGGCTTCACATAGGTAGAACTAGAAAGCCAAGGAAACCTTCTTTCTGACGCACTAGGAATTACAAACAATCGAGCCCATGATTCTTTCTTCCCATACTCTTTCATTGCATAGACCTCAATCTGGTTTTTACCAACATCACTATCACACAAAGGAATCCCCCCAACACCACCAAATTCATCTTACCTTCCACCAAATCAAAATAAACGATGACCCACAAGCCCGACTCGTCCGAAAACATCACCCGGTGAACAGCTCCATTCACAAGGGAGGCCCGATGTTCCGACACATGAAGACGATAACGATTGTCGACAAAAATATCCCAGGTATTGTTTCTCAAACCGTAAACCGCCACCGAGGTTACTTTCTCGTACAAAACAATAAAAACCCTATAATCATCAGCAGTGGAATCGTAACAGAGTCCGTAAAGTGAGGTAAGAGGAAGCTCATAAGGGCATGATATCCTCCTGTGCGATCTGTTCGATGGGTTCCAAAGAATAAAGGACTCATTACCCGATCTAGTTCCGTCGAAGTTGATGCCGATGCCACGAACATGCACGAGGATTAGACCGTCGCAAAAGCACAGGGGCTGGAAATAGGCACTAGGGTTCTCGCACGGACAATGCAGAACTTTCCAATAGGGATTCGGGTTTTCGGAATCGATGGAGATAGGGAATCCGTCCGTTTGGAGAAGTAGTTTGGGAGATTGGAGATGGAGGTGGCTAAGGTGGGTTTGGATGAATTTGGGGTGGGAAATCATGGATAGCCATGATTTGGAGATGCATTTGAATCGGAGTATGGATTTGGGGGAGAGTCTGGTGAGGATGAGGAAAACTAGTTCGTCGGGGATATGGTGCTGCTGCGCACGGGTCTTCTTCTTCTTCTTCTTCTTCTTGTCTCTAGCTCGTGGTGGGAAGTCTCCCTTCCATTGATCTCTCTCTCTCTCTCTCTGTTCTCGTTTGGAAGAGGTGATTTCGAGAGAGAAGAAAGGGGACGGAGGGAGAACTGATTCTCTCCCTCGTTTGGAAGGGCCAAAGGGCGAGAGAGCGTGAGAGAAGGTGGGAGACGGGAAACCTCACACCCCCAGTTCTGTTTCTCACCAAAAGTGGTGAGATTCCGTGAGAAAGGGAGAGAGTGAGGCGAGTGAGGCGCGTGGGTGAGAGTAGATCTCACATGAGGGTTACGCCGGAGTTGCTCGCTCGTCGCCGGAGTTGCTAACTCGTCGGCGGAGAAACCTTCGTCGCCGGAGTTCACAGATATTGGTCGCCGGAGTTTGTAGATCTTGATCGCCGGAGAGAATTTCTCGCCGGAGATGGTTTGATTTCTCACGGTTGTTTGGGTTGCACAGTGAGAAATCACTCCCCTCTCTTCTCCTTTCTCACCATTAATGGAGAAGACTCCCCTTTCTACTCCTTTCTCACCCTTCCATCCAAAGGGGCTGATCGAGTTCTTTTTTTATTTAAATATGTATGATTAATTTTTGTTTATTTTTGAATAAATATTAAAATAAGATAAAAGACAATTTGTTTGATTTATTTTTTGTTAAAAAAACTATGATTTTGGATTATAATTTTCTACTTTCTCTATTCTTTTTCACGTGACAAATCAAATTTTTAAAAAATTTGATGTAATACTAACAAACGTAAAAAAAAAAAATTGAATAAGGATAAATAAATGAGCCAATTGGCTTGTTTTTGCGAATATCCCTTAAAAAATTCTACATACTATACGGGTGGAACTTGCCACTTTCCGTCCAAAATATAAACTGGAAGGTTGTTAAGTGATAAAGATTGATGGGGTGTGTCTGATCGATTTTAAAGATAAGAGGGTGTAAGTGATAAAGAGTGATAGATGAGGGGATGTAAATAATTTTTACCAAAACAGTTTTCACATTATCTATTTTCAAAATTAATGAGATTTTCTCTTTCTTTGATTGATGGAGTTTGTAAATATTCATCCCAGGTATCATCCCATGTAAGTATTTATTCCTGTCATTTTGAATTGTTATGTTTTCACCATTTTCATTTGTGAAATACCCTATCTACCCTTATTTGGTGATACGTATATGCATAAATATTATTGCCTAATTCGGTGGCATGTAATTAGGACCTAAAATCATGGGTTTTGACCACATTTCATCCCTTCATTATTTCAAGGGAAAGTAATAAGGGGAATTTTGAAATATAAATCATTAAAGGATATCTTCCTAAAATCAAGGGTTTAACTAATTACATATCTGTCAACAATTTCATGGGCTTCCATGACAAAAAAAAAAACAAAGAAGTTTTCATGGCAAATTTACGAAACTAGCAAATTTGCAGCCATGTTTTATTCATGAAAACACATGAATAAATTGCTCAAAAAAATATGAAAACATGACAAATTAATAAAAAAAAAAACATGAATACACCATATTTTTAATTGACCATAAAAAAAACATGAATAAATCAATCGACCATATTTTTCATGAATACATCATGAAAAAATATGTATTCACAATATTTTATTCAACACATGAAAAAATGTGGATTCACCATAAAAAAAAACATGAATACAAATGGCTTTCTTGCCGGTGGCCGAAAAATGTATTATTCATATCGAAATACATGAAAAAACATGAAAATAAAAATACATGAATACAAAGGACCAGTGACTACCCAATCCAAACCGGTGGTCCACCGCCCCCTCCTCGTCCCGTCCAAGTTGCACCTCCTGTCAGGTGGTCCAAGTTGCACCTCCTATCAGGTGGAGCGAATGCACAATCCTCTGACGCCGTCACACGGCGTTCCGTCGTTGTGATCTCTCCTAAATATTCCATCGCCGTTATCTCCCCGGAAATCCGTTATTTTTTTTTGGGTGGTCGTCACCATGATTTACTGATTTTCTCGTTGGGTGGCCGATGTACGATCTCGATGGGTAGCCGTGCAAATGGAAATGGAAGATCGAAGCAGTGGTCTTGATGTTGGGGAGAACCGGAATGATTAGTGTTCCCTTTCCAGCAGCTCGTCCACTGACTCCTCGGCGGAAGTTGGGAAGATGGGGGTGGTTTAAATGGTTTTGGATTTATGCTTTGTTCTCTGTGCAACTCAAAAACAATTTTTCAAAAAATTTTCTTTAGATTTATCCTAAATTCTTTGTACTTTCAGCATTTTTCTCTCTGTCTCTCTCCACTTATTACCCCTACTATTTTTTAAAAAAAATCTCAAATTTCAATCTAAACAAAACAAATTCTCCCAAAAATTTTGGGATTTAAATCAATTGATTGGACGGAAATTTAGGGACCGGACAGAGAAGTTTATGTTTCGATCCCATTTTTCCGGTTTTCGGTTCTACATATAACGAATATTAGGGGCATTGTTGGAATTAGAAAAAATACAGAATGAAAACATTAGTGCAAAAAAAGTACCGGTTGAAAACTTACAAAGAGTTGAACCTGAGGACTATTCTTTTTAATAGTGTTATGCACATTACCATTTCTCTCATCCCTTTTTTTTTTTACCTCCAATTTTCTCTAGTTCCGAACAAAGCATTAGTATGGGTTTAGACCCCTGTCCCCTGATAAGTTCGCCATCCAAATTCCCCGGATAAGTAGGCCGGGTGCAAAGGATAACCAAACACTGGATAAGGGGAGCCCAAATTAACTTATTCCGGCTATTACCCCTTCGCTTCTCTGCCGGCCAAACACTGGCCCAAAAATTCTAATTTTGAATTAATTTCCCAGGGAGTAGTTAATAGTGGAGTGCGGTACGGTGGTGGAGGTCGCCGGCGAGGACGATTAGAACCCCCCCCCCCCACCCCTTCTCTCTCTCTCTAATACTGTAATTTTGAGACATCAAAGGACTTCAGTCATAATCTCTCTCTCTATAATACTGTAATTTTGAGACATCAAAAGGACTTCAGTCATAATCTTCTCTCAGGTATTGTTCAACAGATCTCTCTCTCCCATGTCTCCCTACCCAAGATTCCAATTCGGTTTCTTTCTATTTACCATAAAAATTCTATTTTGTGAAATCCGTGTAGGTTTTCAGGCACTATTTGTCATACCCAGATGAAATCAGCTAAGGTTCACCTAGAAGAAGAAGAAGAAGAGGAAGAAACTCCCCCTTCCAATAGTAAAGGTAACGTATTTGTGTATGTATATTCTTGTTCCTTAAACAAATATATATATATATATATATATATATATAT
>BPLS01000192.1:30380-49871 GCA_019656275.1 Rhododendron kiyosumense | reverse complement strand
ACTCTAAATTCATAAATTTTTGCCTTGATACGATTTCTGAAGTAATCCTAGTACTGAAATGGGATTACATCAGAATTAGATTGCTTGTTATTTGATTCCTGGTGATGAACTCTAAATTCATAAATTTTTGCCTTGATACGATTTCTGAAGTAATCCTAGTACTGAAATGGGATTACATCAGAATTAGATTGCTTGTTATTTGATTCCTGGTGATCAAAAGTTCATCCGTATACAAGATTACCAGCATTCAAACATCGCCACTAAAGTAATAGTTGTAGAATGTTCCATGGCAGCTCTAGATCTTTTCGAGGATGGTATCAAGTGTTTTTTCTCAAGCACCTTTTTTCTTGGTTATGGAGAATTTTAGTGAGAAGTTGGTAAGCTGATACCTAATGGGCGGATTTGGTGTTAAATAGGTTACTTAATAACCTGACTCAAGCACTGCAGAGTGCGGGTGTTGATCTGTCCCAGGCCACCATCTCAGTGCAGATTGATCTAGGCAAGCGAGCAAATACAGGACCGACTCCTGGTATATCCATACCTAAGGTAAAAGCCTTTTGTAACGTAGATATTTTTTAGGTGAACATAAATGATCTTTAGTTTTTCCTCTTGACTTGTTGAAAATCGGGAAAAGTCAGTATTTCATTCTCTCTCTCTCTCTCTCTCCCCCCTTTTGATGGGTGATATAAATATCTTTTTTGTATCCCTCACCAGGATCCTCAGAATAGTCCATCGCATCCATCCATGCGACGTTTTGATGATGCAGGCAACAGTGAGGACCTAGGTCAAGCACAAAAGAGGCTGAAGAAATAATCACTACGGCGTTTCCCCAAAGCTCCATTTCTGCTCGGTTTGATTTCATCTCCTGGTTCATGAACTCGTCACTTGTACATGTTGTGTTCTCTCTTTTTTATGGTCCTTGTACAATACCATACCGAATAGATGTTCACGTCCAGTGCTGGTTTTAGTTAGCTTGGTAGATGCCATTCCCCGTGTTCCCGTTAACTTTTAAGGATTTGAAGGGATGCTCTGAAATTGTCAGTCAAATTGTCCATCATGTTATTGTCTTTTATCTCTGTTGTGTTCATAACTGGCACAATACGTGTTTCTGTTGTATAAACATTCTCCACCAGTATTCTTGTGTCTGAACGATATATGTAGTACATCCGGCCGGATGAAGCTTGATGAGAAGCATATTATTCATCTGGGCGTGTAACTTTTTCTCTTCTTTTTGTTTGCATGGTAAGAGCTAACTTGATCGATCCGATTTGCAGAGAGAGAGAGAGAGAGTGTTGAATTTGCAAGATTTCTGCAATCAACCAGTGAAATTGTGAAGGATCCACCAGCTGACTCTTCTTTTTTATCAGTTTTTTCTTTTCTTTTTAAATAAAGTTCATGCTCTTGAAAAGTCTTGAACTCATGACCTCTTGCATCATAGAATATGCTTCACCTTTGCTACTTGTGCTGCTTACTACATTCCAGCTGACTGTTTAGATAGAGAGTAAAGCAAGTGTAGTGAAATGAATCCGACTCCAATGGAAATCGAGCCCGAGTCGCCTCTGTACATTTCCAACGACGTAGTGCGCCTGAAAGACTTACCGGGATTTGGTTAGCTTGCTTGACCAGGATTTGGTTGGCAAAGCCCCTCCGATGCTTTAGAACGCAAACAAGTCATAAAAATGATTCTTGAGGACGTAGGGACAGCGTGTTAGGGTTTCTGAATTCTGACACCCTCTGATGCTTAAGTCAAGGAACTCAAAAAAAAAAAAAAAAACCCCGGGAGAGACGGAATACTAGGGTTTTCAGAATACAATTGTGCATACCATATGGAAAAGATGATCCTCTATACATAAGAACCCTTGTCTTTGCTTTTCAAGGATCCGGGGGTACTGTAGTTCTTCTATCTACATCCTGTATGATGAAATTTGGAAGATTTTACAGTTATATCAATTAGGTTATTCTATAATTGGATTTCAATTAGAAATATTACTTTTTTCTGTTTGATTCTATTTTTGTTGTACTATTTGTATTAGGATTCTTGATATGCAAGAATTAGAATTTCATTTTCGGTGATTTTTTTTTCTACAAAAATAGTAAGGCCTAAAATAAAGTTTTATTCAATGAAAAATGTTTTCAGAATTCGGTATATATAGGCGTATGGATATATTTAGCCTCAATGGACTTCGTCGGAGTAGGATGCACAAACTTTATTGACGATACTAGTAGAGATATATGGCCAATTTCAACTTAAAACAATAGTTTTCTCTCGTTCATATTCTCTTTATCTTAGGACCCTGTAGAACAGAAAATTATGAGAGCTTCAGAGACAAAAATAAAATATGACCCATTACGATAAAATGATCAGAAAATAAGATCTTCGCACTGGTTCAAACGGATTGAAAATTGGAGTACTTAATTTCCCCCCCATATATTTTAATACGGAGTATATAAACAGTCCAAAAAATTAAATATTCCAATTTTCAATCCATTTAAACTGGTGGAAAATTTTCATTTTTTTGATCATTTTAACCTAAAATGTCATAATTTATTTTTGTCCCTAGGGCTTTCATAATTAAGTTTTTGCTCTACAGGGTCCCAAATAAAGAACATAAACTTAATTATAAGGGCTCTAGAGACAAAAATAAAATTTGACCCTCTAGGATAAAATGATCAGAAAAATAAGATTTTCGTATCGATTCAAACGGATTAAAAACTAGAACACTTAATAACATCCCAAAAAAAAATTCTCTCGGTATGCCCTAGACTCATTCGACCACATCGGATTAAGCATTTTTAATCCCTCTCGAGTACAAATACTCAAAGCTATGCTTAACCCATCAAATCACATAATGTGCTTATGATCATGTCGCTTACTATTAGCGTCATAACCTGTCGACAGTAAGCCACATAATTGTTGATGTGTTATCAAATAGTCTTCCGTTCCCTCTCATGTCACTTAACTTTGGTACAGCCGTTTACCCAGTGATGCCCCTTTAGACCGAATCAATCATGAATCATGATCATAGGTAGCATGCTAAAGCAATAGACACCGATACCTCTATCTTGCGACATAGCTAAAAGTCATAAAATGGCATAATTTGAGTCATTTTATGACTCGTTGGACTCACACGGTGATGAAGTAGGGATCTATTCATTCACCTCCATTTCTGGTCAAATTTGCACATGTAGTATGAAATACATGCTACGGTGGGGCTCAATATAGTTGAGAGAACACAAAAGCAATCCAAGGAGGGGAGGGATCGATTACCCCCATGACCAAGGATCGATCCCTGGTCCTGTTGGACCAGAGAGAGAAAGGGGGAGATCGATCCCCTTGCTTGAAGATCGATACCCACGCTGATTTGGGTGATTTTCTGCAGATTTTAACAGATTTCAAAGGCACAAAGGAGGACGAACCAAACTCAATTTCTACACCCATTCAACATATTATTAACACATAAAAGAGGAGAAGAGTCCCTACCTCACAACAAAAACCAAGATCCACGCGATATGAGCAAACCCTAGCCTCACGAACTTCAAAATCAATGAAAGCTTCCCTCCAAGCTTGTCCCAACAAAACCCGAGCTCAAAAGCAAGCAAGCAAGGTGGAATGGAGATGGATCTTGTAGGTTTTTGAGAGATGGAGTGGAGTTCGAAGTGAGAGAGCGAGAGAGATAGAGAGAGATATAAGGAGAAGATTTTATCTCCTACATACACACACACTAATACAAAAGCAAATCACACATTTACTCCCTCTAATTTCTATTCTATTGCTTTAAACCCCAATTCAAACAACCACCACTTCATTCCTATTTTTCCAATTTCAGCATTAATAAAATATTTCGATAATTAGAAATATATGGTCTCTATATATTCTCCTGCCGCCGTTTCCGTGGGAGGAACCATTTATGTCTCTGGCGGCCAACATCCCGACCAACGCCTCCCCCGCATGGAAGCTTTTGGCTCCCCCTCCTACGACTCTTGTTACCACCCCGGAGTAGTTTTCGCTGTAGTAGTGGATGGCGGCAAAGATATCTACTTCAAAGTAGCTGCTGCTGACCACGACCACACTGTTAATGGTAATCCTAATCCTTCCTCTGGTGGAGGAGGAGGAGGAGGAGGAGGCAAGGCAATTTTGTTGGGCTCAAAATTTGATGGAGTTGTCCTTGCCTATCAATATCTGAGAGAATAGATGGGTACGATTAAAGGACTACTCCTATTCTTTCCTTTTAGAATTATTGTTAGAATCACCCGCTGGTTCACACCCAGTGGCTGTAGGCCATACTTTGTTCTGGGTTGGGAGTGGTTATTTCTTTGTGTATAATCTCCGTCACCGATTCTCCTACGCTGGGGAGTCCTTGGTAACACTATTCAATACCTCCTGCAGAACATGGACTCTGCACTATGTCAACCGGCGCTTCATTATTTAGAGGGTGATGTCTTCTGCTTGACATGGTTCGATCCTCAAGGGAGGCAAATTTACTCGATTTCACAGCACCATGATCTGGGTTCCCATTAACAACACCGCCCCATCCCCATTCTTGCCTGGCTATCATTTGCTGGATCCCTTCGTTGTGATTTCCTGGTCTTATCTCCTGCCTTTTGGTTTCAATTACCAGTGCAACTTGCTCTTGTATGTCTATATACTTTCCCCTGCTCTCTCCACTCATCCTCCTCTTCCACTCCCTACAGGTAGTAGTATGTATCTACTGACGGATTTTTGTCGCAGGGATGGTTTTGTGTGCGGTCATGAATTAGTTAAAGAGGGAATTGCCTATGACAGTCCAATTACCTCTTTGTAAGTCCTTTTTTCTTTTTCTGTTTTGCTCGTACCTCATAGTTGGGCTCACATGCATTTTTTTCCAATCTCTTTGTCCTCTCAAGTGTGGGGCTAGATACATTTTAGCAGGGTCACCTGTGCCTGCTCAACATTCCAGAAAAAAAATAAAAGAAACATGCTCGTAGTTTGAATCCTTTGTAGTGAAATCAAGACTTACCGGAAGAAAGGCAAGGACAAAATGGGTGCGATCCCTTTGCACAATGATGCTACCAAGAAAGCCCTAACTGACCTCTTTGTGGATTGCGTGTGTGTAATGGAGTCTGGAGTTTGAATATACAGAGAGAGTGTGTAATGGAGTCTAGAATCTGTATATACAGAGAGAGAGAGAGAGAGAGAGAGAGAGAGAGACATTTTTGTTCTTTTTTTTTTATCAGTCAAACATGCCCACAGGAAGAGTCCTCTCCATATCTGCATGTATGCACCACATATGGAGGGAAAGGAACAAACAAATTTTCCAAAGGGTGAGTCAGTCTATGAATCAGTTGATAGCCAAGATTGAGAATGATGTTAAAGCTTTGCTCAGTTCAATTCTTGGAGGTCCATCAAGAGATCTGATGCCAATCGTCTCATCTTTTGTAATTGGTCCATTAGTCATAGGGTCTTTGGAGCAAGGAATTAGATTAGTGTGTGAGGTCTGGCTGTCTTCGTTTGATCTTTCAGTTGTGGAGTGGCTAAGCCCTTCTTGTAAATGGTCTGTTTTCTGCCTTTGTTTCTGATGCATGCTCCTTAGCACCTGTAAAATGTGCGTGTTCGTTTAATACAACTTTAACTTACCCAAAAAAAGAAAAAGAAAGAGATACTGTCACGTTAGTATTTTGATAACTTTATACTAGTTCTTTTGTATATTTGTTGCTTAGTTTTGGGACACTCGGGATGTAATTCTTGTTTTTGTTTTTTGTTTGGTGCAGGCACGTGAACTGATCATTACCCACCGATGTTCGATCAACTTGTGATTTTTATAGGGATGTCCTACTTGACGCGGTCTAACTAGTGATTCTGAATGTTGGGGCTTCATTTTCGTGGCCGAATTTTCATTATCGCAAGTGCTAGTCCGTCTAGTTAGAGGTTTCAAAAAACTGTTTTCCTATATTAATTTGACAGTCACGGAGACGGCCTCACCCAAGTTAACAAAGTCCATATTTTCAATTGAACTATTTACCAGATTATATTTTTACGCAAGTAGTATTTCTGTTGTTGCCCAACAACAAATGAGGTCTCATGTGATGAGCATGAAGGGTCAACCATTAACAATAATAATGCTCTCTGTAGGAGAACCAAATTGCTGAAGCTATTGATCAGTGGGTGCAACTCTAGTTTTTCTCTATGGTGTTGTGGATTATTGGCTAATTTTGTAGTCAATTGCCGGTGTGCTTCGATTGTGGGTGGAATTCGGCACAGAGAGAGTGAGAGAGAGGGCTTCATTGTGATTGACGAAGAGTGACAGTGATGGGTTTAACCACATTTGTACACAGTATAATTTTTCGAACATTTAGAACTACCCAAGAATGTGGTTCATTCACTGAATTATCAAAGTCCGATCGAGTTGATTTATGTGCAGGTTTGTTCCATGCGTCAAGTTCTACATAGTCAATGGTTCAGATCACATTGTTGTGTTCAGGATGATGGCCGCTTTTTTGGGTACAGCCATTTACCGGGTGATAAAGGAAGATGCATCCGGGAAGATTATAGTGTATATGTACAGAGAGGTTTTGTTCAGTCATACCATGTTGCACCCTATTGACCTTAGACTTCGAACTGATTCTTGACATTGGGAGGATCCCAAACTTGATAGTTTGCTTCGTCGAATTCATTTTTCAAGGCCAATTCACCATAATTCTGATTCCAAAACGATAACGGAATCATTTTCTTCACAAGCATTTTCTTGGTTACCAAATTCTTGACGAGCTTTTTTCTTAGTTAGGGTCTTTGATTAGTAGTATAACGGTTAAACCTTACTCAACCGACGACATAATTTAGGAGGTTGTCCTTGGTGGCGGAATCCGAATGTCTACGACCACAATCTTGAATCCGGAACCATACAATGGATTTCTAATCTGTGGAATATTTTGTTTTTCTTAAAACATGTTCTGATAGTATTTTCTTGGATTACCCCCATTTTGTGCTCTTCTTTATTGATATCATTGCTATTACTGAATATGAGAGAGGATATCATTGGATTGGATATGAAGGCTGAATGCATGGCTGTATGTTGGGAAAATGACAGCCAATGATATGTTTTGATAATTAATACTCGTCAAGGACATTTTGTACATTAACAAATGTTCTTGGCATGTCCTTACAAGGTATTAATTATCAAAACACGTCCTGAGCCGTCATTTTCCCCTGTATATTTGGTCCGACCTGGCCTACAAGGTATTAATTAACAAAACACGTCCGGGGGCTCAAGCTTTGGCCAAGCCAGCCCGCCTATGTCAAAATATCTAGGCCCAGGCTCAATCATGACCCTAAAATATTTGGGCCAAGTGCTTGTGATCGCCCCCTGCTCCACAGGGCCCTTATTTTTACCACTTTTTTTTTTAATAAAAAAAACACTTTAGATCTTTGAACGTTATTTCCTAGTGAAGGTGGTAGGTAGAATTACTCTATTATCCTTCCGTGTTAAAAATCTTTGAATGTAATTATTTCTTTAGTTACTTAAAAAATGAAAAAGACGGACGATTTTTTTGCCAATTATTTGAACGTAGTGTTTTTATTGCATGATTTCAACAAGTAAAGTGGGCAAAAAGTGTTGAATAAAGTTTTTTTTTTATCAAACAAACCAAGAATGGTACATTATGAAAGTTTCATCAACAACATAAAAAGAAAAAGTGGGTTTTCTACTTCAAAATTTAAGGTTTGGACTTTGAATGATAGAATTTGGGTTTTGTATTAAAAATATCTACTTTGGACATGAATTTAGGAATTGTTAAAAACAACCAACTCAAAACCAATTAATAATAAATAAATGCTATATAATTACCAATATGGAACAAACTCCAACACTCTACCGCACGTGCAACCCCTGACTCGCACGCGAACAGGTAAATAAACGATCACACATGGAGCACAACAAACTATGGTCCACTTATGCAAAATCTTTGGGCTTCTTAGGGCCGGGTTAATAGAGTAGTCCAACGGGCCAGGATTCGAGTAGTGAAAGTTCCAGAACGTTCACAAAACAAAGAGATCAACCTCAAAAGCATACGTACGTAGGGTCCCTAGTTGGCAACAAATCTTGGGAGTTCTGCTCCAAGATGTCGGCCACCACTGAGCTTAAAAACGACACTTTCCTCATTTCCCAAACAAAAGCACCAATTGTTTTCCCCGACAATTGTACTTAGAAATTTTGTTTTGTATGTTTAGGAAATGAAATCTGGATTAATCCCCCCCACCCCATGTTTCATGGACTGACGGGCAAGGACTTGTTGTTTACTGGACGTCGTCTTCTTACGTGGGAATAATCCATCGTAAAAAGTTGCGATGCTTCGGTCCCGCCTTCCGCACGTTCTTGTCTTGTTCCTCCTCTTGCATGCGTCGTTCCTGCTTTTTTATGATGTTTACCTGGACATGAAGTCTTATTTTAGTACCAACAAAAAAAACTATTCATCACAGTTCAAAAAACTGAAACAAAGACTATTCATCACAGTTCAAAACGAAAAGAAAAAAAACTATTCATCAAATCTTAGTAGTAGAATGGATGCATGCAAAAGCAACGTCGGGAAAGAATGATTGATTTAATGGTTAAATAGCAAGAACCAAATCTTCGTATTAGTTACACGGTGGGAACAGAATAATTCGAATGTTTCAACTTTCAACGATAGGGGTTCCAAATCCCTCTACTAGTTCCACAGTGTGTTATATCTAAGAAACGCAAATTTGGAAGCCGAAAGAGAGGTAATTTAGTGAAACAATGTTACACATTATTCTTCTAAATGTGGGAATATTGTTGGCACTGAGAACTTTCATTAAGGGGCGGGATAACCCCTCAAAGACGCACACCTTCCATGCATGCATAAAATGCATTTTTTTTATTGGAAAAAAATAATGAAGTGACTGAAATCTAGTTGTTTCCTGAGGTACTTCAGACTTTAGGATTCGAGGAATCGAACTTTTGAACACGTATCAACATTACCGACCTACTTTTACCAAATTGGATGTAACAGACAGTAAATATGTAGAGTCAACAAAATAGCAGAGCCGAATTTTAGTAGGGTGTATTATGAGGCAATGTTTATGCTATTCTATGATTTCAAAAACTTCATGGAGAACTCCCACTTCTTGCAACTAACAGCCAACATAAGGAACCATCCGAACACCACCAATAACATTTTACCATCTAAGGAGGAAACTCGTTCAAGAACTACTAGTAATTAAAACTAAAACGCCATACGCATGACAGTAAATCGTGTCGTAAACTTAGAGAGATGCATTGAGCTGGTAAATACAGTGAAATGAAAGAATTGATGGTTTGACATCCAAGTTGTCATAGAGGAAAAGGATGAAACTAATGATCTAGTTGTGAAGCTCTCTTTCATATGGTTTCTGAATGACATGAGAAACAAGTTACACAAATAGTTACCTGCTGAAGCACCGCAGGAAAGCAACTCCTTGCCTCCATCAACTTTTGTCTGGTTTGCAGGAAACTTCATAGAATCAGATTAGTATTCTATGTAAATAGAATGCCACGTAAAGTGGTTTCACTTTTGTAATAACAAATCTATCTTTCTGATTGTTGCAGAGAATATGTCAAGTATGAAAAGTTAAAAAAAAGCATTTTACATACAGTTGCTGCTTCCTCAATAAGTCTGAGCTTCCTTGGTGGAATCAGAAAACCAACCCGGAGATTTAAGGCTGCACAGTTTGGAAGATATGATATCATGAGAGAGAGAGAGAGAGAGAGAGAGAGAGGGGATTCTTATTACCTTGGTCATGGGATGGTTGCACCTGGATTTGTCGAGAGGCACAGGGTGTCAGCAAAAATGAGAGACTAATACATAGTGCAGTAATTGCTATCAGCTCCATCATTAGGTCAAGATAGTTTGCCTGAGAGATTCTCCTTTTGCGGGTGTGGGTGGAACTTTATAACAATCAAGCGAAGAAAACCAATGCACAACCAGGAGAGAGAGAGAGAGAGAGAGAGTTCCAAAATAAGTACAACAAATCCATATATTTATGCTTCCCATTTTAGGAACCCTTAAACCCCTTTTAGGGGTGATTTTGTCAGCTACTAAGGTAGGGCCAACAGTTTCTTCTTTAATTGCAAACATCGTCACACACATCTACGTCAACGCAAAATGCTGATACATCTTCGAGAAATAAGTCAATAACAGCAGCTCAATCCTTCCTCTACCCAAATGGAGAAAGAAAGTTAACAGTTGGTAAGATTGTTATGATTCTTATGATCCAAATTCTTCCATCGTACCAGGTGGACCATTGTATCATACTTGCTATGTTATGTACTTCACTTGGCTTCAGACTAGCTCACCAATGCACTTTTAGGAAAGTGAATTCAACAATCAACATTCATCCTTTGACAAGTAACACAAGGGTTTATCGCTGTATTGATCGATACGGCGATGAATAACAACAGAATGCAGATAATAACAAACGTAATTACCATGTAATAGCGAGAAAGTCAAGCTGAAAATAAATACAAGAAACCGTTCACAGCTGACCATGAAGGCTTCTAACCATAACTCAAGAGCATGAAAGTGAGACTCTATCCACTGCGCATGGACTCACTAAGCCTAAGAAAAGATCGCGAAGTATATTTACGGTACTCAATCGAGATTAAGGTATAAATAAAGAAGATGTATTGTACATGTAACCTAAGCAACCTGAGGATCAAATACATGGACTTAGAATCTACAGCAAAGAAGGCTCTGCCTCCAACCCCTATGTTTTCTGTAAAGCCTTCTATCAGCTTTTGCCATCCTTATTGGACTGCTGTTCCATTCAGATTGTATTCTGCAAAACCATTATTCGAATGTTGGCAGTGATTAGGATTGTGCACAAATGAAGAAAAATAACTCACAAGCAAAATCTTCTATTGTTTTGTTTTCTTAAAGAACATTGAAGAACCATATCACTAATAATAGCAAATGGAAAATACAAGGTAATTTGCTGGATATTTACATTGGGAAGGCGAACGATCGGGTGCTGGTTGTGCTACTATCTGATCGAAGGGAGACACTGCCAGAATACGACATTGGCCCCGAGTAAGTTATTAGACCTGATACAGGAGCTGCCATCGAAAAACTTGACTCTCCTGGACCTTTTTGTATTTCACTTCCAACTGCAGAAATATCAGAAATGGCATCTTCGTGACTAGCTGGGTTGCTATCACTCTTAAGGGGTGCAACATCATCAGAGTTCTCATCTCTGTTGCTATAGTAAGACAAGTCATTAACTGAGCTGCTCTTGTTTGGAACTGCAGCAGTTGAAACTAAAGAGGGGGCTTTACACTCTGATTCAGAACATGGAATCTGCAATAGAAAAGGTGCAGTCGGGTCAAGTCCCTGGGCGGCAAAACTCTTCATTCATTTACACCAATTTTATCGACATCAAGTTGAAGTCTACAGACAAATTAGCTGACAAATTAGCTAAGAAGGCAGATATCAAATAAAGGAGAACACCAATTAGCCAAAATTTGTCTATCTAGTAACAGTAAGTAAGGGTCGTATAATATTTCCATCCTTAGAGTGATCAATTGACAGGTAATTTATAGTGTTACAACTTGTGGACTCTTTCTGATTGCCTATACTTGTATTCTACAGCCTCTATTTCATTATTGCTCGGGTAAAATCGTGCCCCAAACTTGTAACAATGCAAACATAAATAAAACAAATTCTGTTGTAGCTTACAAGCGAAAGACCTTAGCCTTTGGGGCAGAGCATGCCTGAGGGGGCCGCAAGGTTTGCTCCAGCCTTGGAAAGGTATCACGGGTTGGAATAGAAATGTGTCAACGATTTTGAATAGAGAGGCATCATTGCCTTGAAGAGGTATCTGAACCTCAGGGTGGGAATGCGTTTGTCACCTTAGAATGTGGAATACATTACATTCCTAATGTCAAATGATTTGACAAGCTGCCTTGGCACGTAGCACGTACTATACAGATCATAAACAGACATGTGCTAGTAGATACCAACCTTGTCAGATTGCCATTGAACTTCAGTGCCATCAGAATAGGGAGATTCAAGGACGGATTTAAGCGATTTCTCTCTTGGGACATTCTCCACTATCTTGTCCGTTGCAGAGTAATTTTCTTCACCTGTCTGCACAAGAGCGAAGGATCCACCATCATTACCAATATCATCAACCAAATGATTTTCCAATAAAGATTTCAGTGCATCCTCAAGCAGCAATTCCATATTTACTTCATACTCTTTGGTACCCCATTCTTGAATATCATCCTCCTTATAATCATTTTCTGATGAAGATTTTGACCCATTGTAGCTAAGTAAATCACTATCTTCCCTTTCTTTTGTCACATCACCATTTTGATTTTCATCGAACAAAAGAAAGGTGCAAAGACCATCATCATTTTCACTTTCAATTACGATCTTATCCTTAAGAGGCACCCCTTCGTCAATGCAAATGTCTTTGACCACATGATAATCATTCTCTTTGTAAAAAACCATCAATTCTGGCAGTTCATCCTGCATGACGTTATTGTCATTACGTAAATTTTTGTCCTCAACTTTTCCACAAGTAATGTTACATTGGGAAACAGAATCTCTAATTTTGTTTTCATTTTCATCTCTTGCTACGTTTGCATTGCCATTCTGGTCAGCATACGAACTCTTTTCCTCTACTGATTCCATTTCACTGGAAGCAATGGTACTTGTGGCATCAGAATCTCTGGCTTCATTTTCATTACCACAAGTGACATCCTCCACAGCCATATTGCAATCAGCTTCTGGAATATTTTTCAGATGCTAATGAACCTCCGTTGTTCTCCACAGTGGTTTAGATCAGTCAAGACCCCATTCTGATTTCCTTCATAACCTCCTTCAGCCCAGCTTTGCCATACGTACGGTTGTTGTATCCAGTTGTTTAGCATCACTTTTACATACCCGAGTTGTATTATGAATAGACGTTTCTTATCTGCATGTACAATTATCTACTCAATGTTCATGAAAATCTGAATACCTATAAAAAGAAATTCAAACTTTCCAAGGTACATGGAAAAAAGACAACTACTAAAACTCTAATATACCATAACACTGTGACTAAATTAAAACGAAATGACAGAAGTTATCCAGATTCCAGGCTGACTTCCCCATTCAAGTTCAGTATCTCATTACCAATTTAAAAGTGTAACCTCAGCCTTTTACACACCTTAAAAAGATCCTAACATATTGTAAAGAATTTTATCACTATTCCCAAAAAGTAACAAAGAATTCCAGAAAAGATCCAACAGCCCATGCACAAACACAAGAAAACTGCATATCGACAATAAAGTACAGCAGAGAAATGAAAGCCCTGAATTATCTTAGAATTAGTAGATCCACAGAAAGCTGTTCAAAAGCCCATTCTCTTTCTGAAAATGTATAAAACTGAGACCTTTCTGGAAACCCACCTCTGCTCAATACCAAAGCCAATTATTAAATGACATCAAGTCGAAAAATCACATAGAACTAAGGTCTATAACCTTGCTGTCTCTTTCATTTTGCTTTAATAAGACATACACATAAAATAACAAACAAAGGAAATAGTTAGCCCAAGGCCACTTCTAATCAACAACCTTGTTACAATATGAGGAGCTACGATAATCAGGGGGAAAACAAAGAAAACACTACACTAGTGTTGTTATGCAGGGCAAGCCACGTGCAAAGGAGGATAAATTGGTCCATTTTTTGACAACTATTATGAAGTATACTTAGTATCTTCTTTACTCCTTTATTATTCTTATTCTTTTCTTTTCTTTTCTTTTCTTCTACCTTTTGTCTTCAACTATTTACCTAGAACCTGACAATCTTCATACAGAATGTTCAGGGATGTAGCAATGGCAAGAATTCCATTTGTATATGACGGATGGGTCAAGCAAAGAACAAAAAAGTGCCCTTTTTCAACAGCAAAAACAAGAGAGAGAGAGAGAGAGAGAGAGAGAGAGAGTAAAACATGTTCAAGTAAAAAGCATACATTTTTTAAGATCAGGAAAAAAACAAAAAAAACCAAAAAAAGAACGCATTTTCAATATCTAGCAAGAATGGGTACAGCTTGGCACACCTTTGTAAAATCTTTTTTTTTTTTTGGGAAGTACCCACGTAAAATCTTTTTTTTTTTTTTCCCTTTGGACAGTACCCACAAACCCTTGAGCCAATAAAATATAAGTAGCACAGCCTTTCAATCTAAAGCCCTAAAGCGGGGATCCTTTTACAGCAATCCCCACCATTCTCTTTTGTCTGTTAGCTTTCTCTAGATCCAACCCGTTTGACCTGCTCACATGTCAAATTGGTAAAAACAAAATGCTACAAGACATAGTCCAAGATCTTAATCAAAAGATCCCAAATACCTTCACATCTTTGGGCCAAATAGTACAAAAATGAAGAACAATAAAAATGTTTTGTTTTTCTTTGCTTTTCCCATTGTAATTCCTAAAACAAACAATAATGGTACCTGCCGTTCAATCAACAAATGGAAAACAACCCTGTTCTCCTCATAGCTTCAGAAGAAACAATCGGCTCCCGTGGCACTGCAAAACCATCCAATAACATGACAAAAAAAATAGAGACTTGAAAGATGATCAGGAAAAAAGATCGGTGAATAAAAACTACAAGAAGGTCAAATCTCATGATCCGGACATGAGAGAGAGAGAGAGAGAGAGAGAGAGAGAGAGTGGGGCAGAGAGAACCTTGGCTCGTTGTGGAGTAAAGAAGAAAGACAGACACGGTTTAAGGATTGGGATTTTACCGTTTGATCAGGACAGTGGATATATACTCCCATCCTATAAAGGAAGAGAGAGAGAGAGAGAGACGTTGGTGCTTGGGGTGGGTTTGGCCTAAATTTGGCCAAAATATAGATTAAAAAATAAAGAAAAATGATAATGCCAAACTATTTTTATTAATATCAAAATTTAAGTGTACAAAAGACTTATATCATATGCAATATATAGAATTTTTATGCGTTTGAATTTTGGCACCAACAAAAATAGTTTTGGCATTATCATTACTCATAAAAAATTTGATTTAATTTGTTAAACTAATTATTCATCTCGAAGAACTGAAAGTATGAAATTAATTGTAATAACAAAATTATACTTAAATATTAAACAGGACAAAAGGATGAAACCCCACCCCTCCCCCCCCCCCAAATACATTGGAGTACATTTTTTATAAAGTGATGAATAACTAATTTCAAAAAGAAGGACCAAATGCTAATTTTGTTTTACTGAATCTCAGTTGTACTAGTTTTTTTTTTTTTTTTGGGGTAAACGTACTAGTTGTCTTTAAAAGTACTTTCTCTATGCCCATTTAACAGTCTATCGTTCTATTTTAACCTAAAAAATAAGTTATATTTTTAAATCAATAGTAAATTTTATATGCAATGAATTTTCTTTAATAGAGCTTAATTAATTTTATTAGACAATTTCTAAAACCACATAAACATTATATATTACAACATATAAGTAATTAAAAAATAGTACAAACTCTTGAAAAAAACTATTAAATGAGGACGGAAGGAGTAATTAATTTATCCAACCCATTCGGTAAGGGAGGACACACCATAAAACCACATTTCATCAAAAGTATTTTAAATTACTAAAATTCATAGAAGCAAGAACCAATAATGGAAGCTCAAAGTAAGTTCTTGATGTTGAGAGTCTAGCCAAAGAATTATGAGGTTTTTTTATTTTTAGGAGAATTAAGTAGTAATGAATGAAGAGATAGAAAAAACGGAAGTAACAAATTGAGAGAAATTTACTGGACACCATGCGAGAGGGTAAAAGGTTTTAAGACCCTAAAAAACAAACCCTATGTTAGGCCAAAACGTCAAACTTACTACACACTGCGCACGTGCGGAGGATAAGAGGATTCAAGACCCAAAACAACCCCTATGTGACCAAAAAAATCTACATTCACAAATTTATTGTACACCATTCCGAAGTAAAAAAAAAAAAAGAAAAACAATTTATTGTACAAACATTTACAAACTCACATTTTATTTGTGGGTCCCACATTGAATGTGTAGTGTATATGAGTCCTCGTATGAATGTAAGTGTGTTTCTCTCAGTATTTGTATAAATATTTATGGTTATAAAATAATTAATGTGAGCCAGCCACTTAAAATGGTCAATTGTCACTTTCTTTCTCTAGGGCTGCACATACATCGGGTTGGGGTAAGGCTTGTACAAGATGATAATGAGACTTCAGCATGGCCAAACCTGGTCCATTAATAATCGGGTTTCATTTAATATTTCCAAACCTGGCCCTCTTAAATATTCATTTCTCAATTCCGTCCAACTAGCCCATTTATTTTTCTAAAGTATAGTGTCCAAGCATAAATTAATCATTCGCATTATTATAAAATATAGGAGTAGTTTATAACCATAATAATTATAATTCTACGAAGATCAAGGATTTTATGTATGTGTATGCATTAAAAAAGGGATATTGTGTATATATAGGTATATTAGTAGTTTTTTATCTTCTTCATATTATTTGATAAGCATAAATGTATATAATACACATCATTGTCGGGGCCCGTTCCGGTTTCTTTAAAAAGAAACTTTTAGAAAATGAAGATAATTTCAAGCTAAAAAATTTACGCAAATAATTTTTTTATCAATATGGATTTTGTTTGATAGATCTTTTAAACGGTACAAAAAAAATTTTAAATTTTTTTTTCATTTTCATTATATTTTAACTTGAAATTACATTCTTTTTGAAAAAGAATATTTAAAAAGAAAACGGAACGGCACCTCACTATTTTATTTTGAGAGAGATTAAGCCCATTTCATTAACTAAACGGGTTTAAAACTCAACCCAACCCAACCCAACTCAACTCAACTCAATGAGTCTAAATACATATTCCAAATCCTTTAAAAAAGGGAATGTACAAGTTAGCGGGCCGGTATGCACCCTTGCAAAAGATACGACCATCCTATTTCCTCTTCGTCTATCTACTTCCATCTCTGCAATTAATAACTACCCCATATGAAAAAGCCTAATAAATCGACAACCCAAACCCATTAAAATACCAAACCCATTTTCAGAGAAATAATTAAACTACTACTTCACAGAAGCTCACTCTGCCAAACATTATGGGATAATTTGAGTTTGAGTTTTTACCTTTTAGGAAAAGATTGGGATAACGAGCGAAGAAGGATAGAAAAACGAGAGCAACAAAGGAAGAAAAAAAAATTAAAGATCGTGCACTTAGAAAAAAAGATTTTTAGATCCCAAGATAACAAACCCTAGATGAAGCAGCCACTTAAAATGGTCAACTGCCCTTTCTTTCTCTCTCTGGAGATAGATACAACCACCCTCTTTCCTCTTCCTATATCTACTTCCACTCTGCAATTAATAACCACTTCCCCATATGGAAAAGCCTAATAAATCGGTAACCCAAAACCCATTAAATACCAAAATCCATTTTCAGAGAAATAATTAAACTAGTACAGTAAAGTTCGATCACTCCACTATACATTATGATACGTCCCACTCTCACTGTCACTGCGCTTATAACCTGTAAAGTGTAAACTTTTCCCATTTTTTTACGCCACCTCTGTTTCTTCACCCCCCGTTCGTGCACAAGTACAGTCAACTCCGCCGTATTGGCCGGTAGTTATAATTTTTTCCGCCGCGGAAGCCCACGTTGTTTCTTATTGAATTATGGAAAAATTTCAAAATAGCATTTTACCTTTCACACAAATCATACACAGACACTTGACCTTTACAAATTATCAAAAAAACACTTGATTTACTTAAAAACCCATCAATTTTACACCCGCCGTTAACTTTCCATTCAAAACAGACGGAAATGCTAAAAATATGCATTTTGGCACGAATATTGGCAAAGCAAGATTAAGGCTCATTTTGGCAAAACACAATATTATACTCATAAACAAGATTAAGGCTCGATTTGGCTTTAAAAGTCAATTAATAACTTAATTTTTGTCTTTATTCAAAAGAAAAAAAGCGCATTTGTTAGTTTTACGTTAAGACGAATTAATAAGTTATAAAAATTACTTAACTTTTCAATCCAAACCCACTCTAAATAAGGAATCAAGCTTAATAATTTAGTAATTAAATAGCCATAACTATGCAGCCAAATAAGATTACTCCGTATTAAAACAAAGGAAAATGCAAAAACAAAAAATATAGAATAATCAAGCTTAATTTAATAATTAAATACTCATGACTTGGCACTTTTCACACCTACTCATGACTAATTTAGTAATTAAATATCCATAACTTGACACTTTTCACACATACCCATGACTATTATATATTTTTTGCTTTTGCATTTTCCTTTGTTTAATACAGAGTAATCTTATTTGGCTGCATAGTTATGGCATTTAATTACTAAATTAAGCTTGATTCCTTATTTAGGGTGGGTTTGGATTGAAAAGTTAAGTAATTTTTGTGACTTATTGATTCATCTTGACGCAAAACTAACAAATGCGCTTTTTTTCTTTTGAATAAAGACAAAAATTAAGTTATTAATTGACTTTTAAAACCAAATCGAGTCATAATCTTGTTTATGAGTATAATATTGTGTTTTGCCAAAACGAGCCTTAATCTTGTTTTGTCAATATTCGTGCCAAAATGCACATTTTCAGCATTTTCATATGTTTTGGATGGAAAGTTAACGGCGGGTGTAAAATTGATGGTTTTTAAATAGGTCAGGTGTTTTTTTATAATTTTAAAAGGTCAGATGCCTATATGTGATTTGTGTGAAAGGTCAAGTGTTATTTTAAAATTTTCCCTTCAATTATGGAATTTTTATGAGAGGGATTTGGATTTTTGGTTGTTCGGTCTGGAAGAGGAGAAAATTTTCAGAGCTGGATGGGTACAATATGGTGCTCGCTCGACACATCCGAGTCGTCCGATGCAATTTTGAAGCTCAAATTTAAAGAGATAAAGAGAAGAGGTGAGAGAAGAGATAAGTTTTTAATATAAACCGTCCAAAAGAGCATTGGACTGCTCATGAGTGCCAAGCGGACATCCCATGGGATTTACCCACGGCACTGAAAATTTTCTCCTGGAACAGGAGGAGCATTCGTGTGTTCTGCCATCAATCCCCTAACAACTTCACAAATTTTTTTCTTTTGTCAATCGATAGGAGAGAGCATTACATAATGTATGAGTTACAAAGTATAAGCCACGAGACACTACATCATTTGTGTAAGAGTTCACAAGATAATCAAACTCAATAATTCAACCAACAAGATAAATAATTCCATCAAATGGACCACAATCAACCCAACTACATGCCCTATGAGTAGGGCTGCAAACGATCCGAGCCGCTCGCGAGCGACTCGAGGCTCGGCTCGACAATGGCTCGACTTGGCTCAGTTCAAGACACAAACAAACGAGCTCGAGCTAAAATGTTGGGCTCGTTTCATAAACGAGCCGAGCTCGAGCTAGTCAAAACTCGGCTCGACTTGGCTCGCGAGCCCAACTATATTATATATATATATATAT
>BPLS01000192.1:0-29980 GCA_019656275.1 Rhododendron kiyosumense | reverse complement strand
TTGAGACAGTATTTATATTTATTTATATTTATACACACACATATATAAATAAAATATATATATTTATATTTGTTTCATAAACAAGCCGAGCTCGCCGAGCTCGAGCTCTGTAAATACATCTCGAGCCAAGCTTGAGCTCGAGTCCTGCAACTCGTCACGAGCTAGAGCCGAGCTGAGCTCGAGCCAACTATATTTTTGGCGAGCCGAGCTCGAGCATACTAAAACTCGGCTCGGCTCGTTTGCAGCCCTACCTATGAGGGAAGAAATAATCCCACCAAATACTATAAAAGGAACAATACTTGTACGTTTGTGAAGAGATTCAAACTTTTGCTTTCTAATAAGATGTAAAAATTCTGGTAAACTGAACTAGTCCTAGTTGAATTAATTAATTTTTTTTTTGCCATATTTTAGGAGATTGTTAGTAGATGTTAGATGACAGTGTCAGGGGAAGAAGAGGAGGTGGGCTTTGAACCACCGACCGCATGCATTAGGGGTATATAATGTTGGACCACCTGCGCCGGCACCCCACGTGTAGCCCTAGTTGGTTAACTTCACACCACATGTAGCCCTAGTTGGTTAACTTCACACTTTTTCACTTACCGGGAAAAAAAAAAGCAAATTACCATATGTTGATATTGACAGTTTTTTTTTTAATAATTTAAGTATTTGAACTAGTTTATGCATTCATCGACTAATCCGAAGAACTGATGGACTAATTTTACCGTTTACTGGTGGGAGGCCCAATAAAAATCGGGACATTGCATTGCCCAGACTAGTACTTCGGTAATTGATAGCAACTGTCAGGTTTTGACATAATGTTAACTAATGTCGGAAACTAAATTTTGGTAACGGTGGGCTCCAATAAAACAAATGTTTTTATTTTTGGAAAAATTTCAAAATTTCCTCCAACCTTTATTTTAAATTTCAATTAGAATCTCAATTTTTTAAAAAAAATCAATTTTACTCCCAATGTTATCTACTGTTAATCAAAGCGTTTCCTTCTGTCTGAATGACTAACGGATTTCGTTAAAGGCTTCGTTAAATAGCATCCCAGTAAAATTTTGATAATCCGAGTCGCTCAATGTAATCAAAACGTAATTTTAAAGGTATTCACGAAAAATCAAAAAAAAAAAAAGAGTAAATTACAGTAAACCCCCCTCAACTAACTTGAATTTTCACTTAACCCCCTCCGACTACAAAACCCAACAGTGTGCACCCTCTAACTATCCAGAATGGACACTTAACACCCTTTTGTTAGGTCTCTGTAGAAAAAATGCACCGATGGCCGTCTCCGGCCACCGGGCGGCCAATCTGAGCCGTCCAAAAATTTAAAAAAAAAAAAATCGAGTGGGCTAGTGCAGAAATCAACGGCATCCGACGTGCGTAGGTGCTCGATCCAAACACCCCAAGAATTTAAATGGGGTGTTTAGATCAAGCACCTACGCATGTCGGATGCCGTTGATTCCTGCGATAGCCCACTCAGTTTTTTTTTTTTAAAATTTTTGGACGGCTCGGATCGGCCGCCCGGTGGCCGGAGACGGCCGTCGGTGCATTTTTCCTACAGAGACATAACAAAAGGGTGTTAAGTGTCCATTCTGGATAGTTAGAGGGTGCACATTATTGGGTTTTGTAGTCGGAGGGGGTTAAGTGAAAATTCGGGTTAGTTGAGGGGGGTTTACTGTAATTTACTCAAAAAAAAATTACCGAAAAGAACTTAAAAAACCAGCTTGCAACAAATTTCTTGGATCCATGCCCTCCAGTAATCCATTGGTAAGCACAAAAGTCAACGAAGGTGATGTGAGAGTTTGGCTTTTCGGCCATGGTTTTTGAGCCACCCATCTGCCCCAGAGTGTGCTGTCAAATTTAATAATCTATTGGTAATATGCATATTAAAAAGTCGGGTGTGGCACACCTTAGTCACACTCATCTCGCATGTAGATGAGGCCCATTTTAGTGGGCTCCTTTGTGACTGTATGTTAGAGGGATGTGGCTGAGGTGTGCCACATTGATGTGCCTCTAGCATTTTTGTATTAAAAAACTGAGCCAAGGTTAGATTTTTTGAAGTACCTGTTGGAATTTCGGTAAATGAAATTGGGAAAAACGTACGTGGAGGGGATCTCTCGAGACAATTGAACGTTCCCCCGTATGTTGATGTTCATTGTACAGTTGTACTTGATTCGGGCAGCTCAAAGGCCCGCCGTTTAGGCTAATTTTAAACCCACGAAGGCTGAATTTATTCCTCGTATTCACTACTGTAATTTTCTTCTTTGGGTATAAGATAAGAGATCGGTCCCGTTTCTATTGTGCCAATTGTGGTACAAAAGTTTCGTATTCCATGCACTAAAGTTTGAACTTTCATTATTCAGTGTATCAGTGTGAGAAAGGTAAATGCTAGTTTAGTTCGCCAAGACTGTTTCTAATGATGTTTTGTGAGATGTGGTTCTAGCCGAATTATCGTGGGAGACATACACCAGTACAACCTCAACATTCTTGATAGATAGTAGATCTGTTTTAAGAAAATGTGTAAAGCGTAGGATTCGGTTCGCATATCTTTATCTGTTCATTTCAAATCATGTAATTCAATATGTATATTATCAATAGAATTGCATTTTGGATTAGCTGGTGAATGAAGCTGGTGGGGTTTGAATCCTCACCTGGTGCAAAAAGAATAGACGTCCACCACTTGACTGTGAGTCCATTTGTCACATGCATGGGAAGTGAAATAACACTCCCAACAAAAAAAAAAGTGAAACAACACTCTCATGGCCACTTTAAAGTTTTCTTTTTTAAAAACAAAAACAAAAAACACCACATTTTGCCATTTTAATAGTCATGAATTTTTTTTAGTTTACTTAATTAAATTATGAATTTTATTTTTAACATGCTTTAAAAAATTTGAAAGTTCATTTTTATTGCATTTTTTCTCCTCTTAGTTCGACCCCTGATAGCTAGAGATCGTGACTCTGCAAGTGCAAAAGTCAACAATTTTTTGAGTTACATATGATTTTTCTTCGACTGTACAAAACCATTCCGATTCCACTCCACATCAAAAGTGTAACAAGCATAGCTGCAGAACGCTGCTAGTGCTGCAACTCACACGTATTTTTTTGGATTAGTCTTTTATGGTGAGAGAGTGCATGCACGTAACTTTAAAACAAAATTTCGAACACAACTATGGTTGGAATCATTAAACGTAATAGTATATCGAAGGTTGAGACACAATTGTATCTGGAGTTGTGTTTTAAAATTTATGTGCTCGTTGCTCTTTCCAGTCAACGGTAATAAGATCGAATTTCCGAAGTACCAAAAAAAATAAAATGGTAATAAGATCATAAAAGAGTTAATTTTGGGCCGGTTCTAATATTGGATTCCATAGCTCACCAAGTCCCATGAGGTAAAAGTGCAATGCTCACTAAGTCCTATGGTTGTAATTTTGCTTCTTTACCCAATTTTAAATAGCAACAAATGAACACATCCCATTATTTAGGATTTGAAGTGAATGCAGCCCCCCCACTCTCTCTCCTTCCTCTAGTCAGCTTCGCCACCACTGGCTACTCCCCCGCCGGTCTCAGCCCTGCCATCGGCCACTCCTCCACTGGTCTCTCTCTCCCCTCTAGTCAGCCCCACCACCACTGGTTACTCCTTCGGCGGTCTCAGCCCCTCCACCAGCCACTCCTTCGTTGGTCTTAGCTCCACCGCCAGCTACTCCTCCTCTGGCCGTTCCACCCCCACCGCCTCCATGGACGTCAATGCCTCCGACGCCTCCTCCGTCTGTTGCCTCCATGGATGGTGATGCCTCCGCCACCTCCGTTTGGAACTGCAATCGCCGTTCTTACCGCTGTTAATTAACATTGTTAATTGTGGTGTAAATTTATATGAAAATTAATACCGTTAATTTAGAGAGAAATTAACACTGTTAATTATAAATTTAGACAGAATTTAACATTGTTAATTGTGACGGTGGTGGTGGTGGTGGCGGCAGCGGCGGCGGTAGACAGAATCCCATGACTCGAACCTATGGCTTCCTGACTTTGATACCCCTTGTTGGACTGCTTTCTACCATCTCTCCTAAGACCAATTGATGGTAGGAAGAGCTTTAATTAAGTCTTTTATGGCATTTAACATCGCACCCGAAAGTCTGTTTTTAAAGCGGTCACATGGAGTGACATTATATAACCAAATCCATGGGGGCACTCCGGACTCAACAATCCCTCCCTCACGATGACGCTCCCGTGACTCGAACCCATGACTTCCTGGCTCTGATATCACTTGTCGGATCGCTTTCTACCAGATCTCCTAAAACCAATTGGTGGTAGGAAGGGTTTCAATTAAGTCTTTTATGGCATTCGACATCGCACCCGCAAGTCTGTTTTTAGAGCGGTCACAAGGGAGTGACATTGTGTAACCAAATCCATGAGGGCACTCCGGGCCTAACAGTGGTGGCGGCAGTGGAGTGGAGTGGTGGTATAAGAGGTTATATGAGCCAATTAACACTGTTAATTGTGGCGGTGGCAGCAGCATGGTAATGGTGATTATGGTGGCAATGGTGGTGGCGGCGTGGTGGTGATGGTGTTGGTGGTGGTGTAAGAGGTTGTATGGATCGACTGTTAATTTAAAGACAAAAATTAACACTGTTAATTGTGGTGGTGGTGGTGGTGGTGGTAGCGGTAGCGGCGGCATGGTGGCGGTGGCAACATGGTGGTGGTGGTGGCGTGATAGTGTGGGTGGCGGCGGTAGTGGTGTTGGTAGCTATGTGGTGGCTGCGGCGGTGGTGGGGATGGTGGCTGTGGCGGTGGTGGGGGTGGCATGGCGGTGGTGGTGGTGGAGATGGATGGATTGTCTCTCTCCAATCACTTTTTTTTACGAGGGATATTTTTGTCAACAAAATAATGAAAAGGACTTAATGGATTATAGGTTCTTGGGGCAGAATCTAGTAAGTTATTCTTCGCCCAGACATGGCTGGCCAAAAAAATTCGCCGTCATAAAGTCTATACTGGGCCCTACTTCCCCCTCGTGAAAAAAATTTGCTTCAAAAGTGTGGGAGGAGTTTCATCAAGCCCAGAAATCAGAGCCCAAACATCTGGGCACGAAACACCCTGGCCCTTTTCGACTGGACAAGTCGATATCACACCCTCATAGTCATAGGGTAGACCACCAACCATGTTGACATAGACGGCAGTGTTTAAAAAATTGGAATTAATCAATGATTAATTATTGGCGGGGGTCTACCCAACTATATCCGATTAATTGCTATGCGTCGATTAATTGCTGATTACTAATTGTTATGCGTCGATTACTAAGCCTCAAAACTTGAAGTTGACCGACTGTCCGACTAGCACCTAACGATTTTTAGATTATTAACGTGGAATTGGCCAAGCATGTTGATCATATCCGCATAACCCGTGGATTGAAAATCTCTCTTTCTTAGCTATATTGGAGCAGTTGTGCTACTGGAGTGACACGGAGATTTTGAACTCTGGAATTACTACAATAAACTGGCATCCAGTGGAGTACCAAGCCATAGGAGTATAGGACTGACATTGCCCCTCGGCCCTCGACCGGTGACGATCAAATCATCCACATCGACCGGTTGGTGTTCTCAAAGGGCTTTGCCTTAGAGCGCGGGCCGCTGATCGAGAAAGAAGCTAAATATTTTTTTTTATTGCTCTTTTCGGGGTTGTTTTCTTGAAATAAACAAGGGCATTTAAGTGCAGCGGCATTGACAAGAGCAAGAAGTGTAGCTACGAAATAATATTACGATTTACGACCAAAAGTCGGGGCGCAAGTTGAATTTTGCATATTTTATCAAAATTTAATCAAACAAACAATAAGCGAGAAGAAGCTAAATTTTGCCAATTTTTTTGACGCCAACTCTATATTTCGAAGTCCCTCCAAGGATTAAAAATTCTTTTGTAAGATGCTGAATTTTTAAAAGAAGAAATATAAAATTAAAATGGCTAATCATTATGGACCAATTGATGGTGCCGATGATGTGGAGAAATTTGTGTGTTCAGAAGATGGATGGTATGAAATTTATTACATAGCCGCAACGTCTCTGGCTCTCTGAGAACAAAAAACAAAAAATATGTACAATTAGAGCCTCAACATTAGAGGTATTTTTGTTGGGTATTTGACTGTTTGGATTAGCAGTTGTTAGAGAGGTAGAGAAGAGAAATAACTTCGTAAATGATATCTCTAATTGAAATAGATGATAAATACACGCATGTACTGTGAATTACACTGATGCTTGCTCTCTTACATAATTATATGCTATGTTTGGATTGGTGTTTGAAATTTTTTTTGAAAAATAGTAGGGGTAATAAGTGGAGAGAGATAGAGAAAGAAATGTTGGAAGTAGAGGAAATTTTTTGAAAAATATTTTTTGAATTTTAAAGAGAACAAGGCAGTACAAAAGCTTACCTCCAACAAAAATCAACTCTAATTCTAGTACAGTATATTCTACTCCATATATGCATAAAGCTTACTTATAATGAAGTTTACTTTTTTAAGGCCCTGTTTTGCCAAGGATACTTTATTTGCAATTTTTAAGTTTAAAAATAATAGATTTATTGAAATATCTTTTGAACGGTGCAAAAAAAATTATAAAAAAATGTTTTCATAAATACTTTATTTTTAACCTTAAAAATAAAGAGCGGATTTTTGGAGGGAATTCTGGGGAAGAGCAAAAAGAGCGGATTTTTGGAGGGAACTGATTTTTTCTTTTTGGGAGTTTTTATGGGCTTTGAAAAGAAAACGCGGGGTGAGGTGTTTGGGTTTGTAAAGTTACCACTTTGCCCAAAGTATAACTGCCATGGTAGTTCTTACGGTTTGGATTAAGTAATTTGAACGAGGTTATTTTCGGATTAGAAAAAGTCTTCATGGCTTAAGTTTGAATGAAAAAAAGCCTAGCCCATTTGACACAATTTACTTTGGAGATAAATGCATTTTGATATTATATCAAACAATATCCAATTAACGAGATTTTTACCGTGATTAATATTTTCGGCGAACTTTAAAAAATGACAGTTTCAATCATTATCGTGGATCCGAAAAAGTTTCACAGAATCGCAGGTATGCAAAGGGTCTACAAATAATCAAAAACTGAACCGAATTGATTGGAAGAAAACTGGACAGACCCTTGCTCAAGGTCCAAACCGGGTGTAGCCGGGTTGTTTTATTTTCTCTTTCATTTTTAAAAGAGAAATGCTATTAGTAAAGAAAGAAACAAAGAAGACAACAAAGACCCACCTGGCACAAAAGGGACCCACCATATGGTCCCCACTTCTCCCAGCCCCAAATTGCCAAATTCAAAATTTTCGGGAAAAATTTGACCGGGAAATTTATCCCAAATTGAAAACCCGGACCAGCTATTTTTCTCTCTCCTAACCCCCAAACTGAAACCAGTTCTATTCTCTCTACTCTGTGTGTCACCAGTCACCACGACCACCACCTCCGACGCCGACCTCGAAGCCACTGACGCCGGTACAACGTCGCCATCGCCAGCCAAAGCAACACGGACGCTACCACCGAAGCCACCATATTTTTTGTCCGACTTCCATCTTTCTCTCTCTCTCTCTCTCTCTCTCTCATAAGGTGAATTCTTGATCACTTCACCCTTTAAGAAATGTATTATGTCTCCTTGTAGTTGTAATCTTCTCCATTTTGTTCACGTTTTGGGGAAATCTCCAAATCTCAAATTATGGTTTTTTTATGAGAATGATGGACAGAGTCCTAATTTGGCTTTATAACATCATAACCTACATCCCTCTCGATTTTATTGAAGAAACAGTATGAAAGATGTTTATTCAATTAAAATCACGGTTTCAATTGAGGAAGAGAAACTCAATTTGAGTATCATGTGGTTAAAAGTTAAAACCATTGGTATTGCAGATTGCGTTCACAAGGAAAAGAGATTGGTGAAAGAAGAACAGAAGCTCAAAGGGGCACATGCACAGAGGACTCTTCATGGGCTGCAACCTCCTGAGACCAATATGATGTTTGCGGATCGCAGTGATTTCGCATTGCAAGGTATATGAAACACACAAAAAAATGATAATCTTCTTTGAATCTACAAATTTTTGACATAGAGATTCTTGCATTATTACTTGATTGTGACACTTCCCTTGCCTAATTTTTTTGAAATGGCAAAAATATTATTAAAGAGAAACTCAATATTGGGTACATCGAGAGAGGAGAGGGGGGAAAAGAGAAGGGGAGAGAAATGGGAGAAACTTTCAACGCAAAGTTGAGAACCCAAGCAAAAACATAACAAAGGCAGACTGAAAATTAGACCCCAATACAATGCCAAAACACTACCAGCTTGATCAAACAACTGCCTATTGAAACCTCATCAAAAGCACCACTTCTAATCTGAAAAGCTTCCAACCCACACTAATCCATCAACATCAGTCTTCCACAACTATTGACAGAAGCTTGTTTTTGGAATTGGAGTTCTCCACTTGTTCGTTTTTGTGCTATCATTGATTCGTTCGCCCTACAGCCTACAGGTAAAATTTTGAGAAATTTGCATATAAAACAATACAGCTCAAAGGGTGCATTGATCAGGTTGATGCTGGAGCTCGAAGAATGGTAGCTAGCAAGGGCAGGTTTAGTTTGCAGCACGTAAGATGGATTGTGAGCTTGTTGGCTGCATTGTTTTTTGTAACGGATGGAGCATGGAAAGCTAATTCGGGTTATGGAGTAGCAGCTTGGGTTCAGTTGAACGGTGAAGGTTTAGAGGTGGCCAATTAGGTGCGGTTCTTTCATGCATCTTCGGCAGATATGGTGGTGATCGGAGCAGGGTTGCTTATTCTTCAATGGGCTTCTGAGCATGGTATTCCTGAAGTTTGCATTCCTACGGATTCCATTGTTTTTGTTCAGGGTCTTTGTAATCCTTCAGGAGTTGATGTTAGTTTGCAAGTTCTTTTGAACTTTTGTTTTTTGTGTTCCTCTTTTAATCTTGTAAAGGTCATAGAGGTTTCGAAACTTGTAGTCGAGGCAGCTCATGACTCATGTTAAAGCTACGGCTGCCTTGAAACATATGTTTATATAGCTGAGTACCTTAATAATTTTTGACAATATTAATCTCTTGTGTTCAACAATGAAATTTTTAGGAGAATTCCAATAACCACTTGTGCAATTTATTCCAGATCTCATTTTGGTTCCTCTAAATTGATTGTGACGATCATAAGTTAGTTCAACAATCACTTAATCAAGAGCCGATTTGTCATACCCAGGACCTTTTCTTCTCATACAAAGTAGGAAAAGACAGAAGTTATTTATTCGTTTGATGACAAACAACGCCAATTTGCCAATTTGCTTCTTTCAGTTTCTTTTACCACCATTCAGAACAGCAATCAAATTTGGCAACAATCACTTCCATACACATGCCCGCTCTATTACAATCGAACAATGTCCTTTGCATTAGAATTTTTGATTGATAACATTGAATGCCAAAAAAAAATCTTAAGAGTACATACAGTGAAATAGAGAAGTAGCAAAAAAAATTTGTTCTTGACAGACAAAAAACACAATTTCTGTTCCAATTGTAATTTTAAACTCATAAGAAACAATCTTCCTCAACATCTTCCTTCCTGCTATACATATCAGTTGCACGTGTTGGAGTGTAAATTTCTTAGAACAATTTGCACCAAATCTTGAAAAACACTCCTTTTGGGTTGAGGATGATTTTCCCCAGGTGGAACACAAATCAAATTCCTCATCAATATTTGGTATCATTCATCTAGCATCAAATAGGTAAAAACATACTTACAATCCTCATATCACCAAAAAAAAAATGACAATCGAACAATTCATTAGTTCATACAGCATAAAAAATAGAAAAAGGAAAAATAAAAAACAAACTCAATCCAGCATTCAGACACTGCTACCAGCATTTTTGTAGGAACATCTTCCAAACTTCCCACCTGTTATAAGAAAAGAAAACAAATGACTAAACTTTGAAGTAGATTGCAAGTTGATCCCCAGTTTGATCAAAATAAGGCATTCAACAACGGTAAAACCGCAATTCAAAACATGAAAGGCGAGTATCATTCCAAAACCCCCAGAATTTAATCAAAAATTAAGAAAATGATAACTATTAGGAGAATATTTACTCTGTCCATCAGTCTCATAAAAAAAAAATCCTAATTTGAGATTTGGGAATTTCCCCAAAACGTGAACAAAATGGAGAAGATTACAACTACAAGGAGACATAATACGTTTCTTAAAGGGTGAAGTGATCAAGAATTCACCTTATGAGAGAGAGAGAGAGAGGGGCAGAGAGATGGAAGTCGGACAAAAAATATAGTGGCTTCGGTGGTGGCGTCCGTGTTGCTTTGGCTGGCGATGGCGACGTTGTACCGGCGTCAGTGGCTTCGAGGTCGGCGTCGGAGGTGGTGGTCGTGGTGACTGGTGACACACAGAGTAGAGAGAGAATAGAACTGGTTGCGGTTTGGGGGTTAGGAGAGAGAAAACATAGCTGGTCCTGGTTTTCAATTTGGGATAAATTTCCCGGTCAAATTTTTCCCGAAAATTTTGAATTTGACAATTTGGGGCTGGGAGAAGTGGGGACCATATGGTGGGTCCCTTTAGTGCCAGGTAGGTCTTTGTTGTCTTCTTTGTTTCTTTCTTTACTAATAGCATTTCTCACCATGTTACTAATCTGGTTTGACTACTGTGGTCTGTGGAGAGCCGTTGTACGCAAGTTTCTAGAATTTTTGTTTTCGGAATTATAATTTTTTTTTTTTTGAAAGGGGAATTATAATTAATACGTACTCCAGAATATCCCCTTTGCCCAAAATTCTCAAACACGCTCTTGCTTTGCCCGCTGCTCGCTCTCTCTCTCTCTCTCTCTAGTTCCATCTCAACCAGCCCTTCGCAGCAGGTAACAACCATCTCTCACTTACAAATTCGCTTCTGAAAATTCATTTATACTTCCCTCTTCTGTTCGTTGTTTAGGTTTAACTTGTCACGTTTCTCTATTGTCAGTTTTCCCCCCCTTCCCTAACGGTGAACCCTCCGATGCAGGCTCTCTCCTTGGATAAATCCTGAATACTTACAACAAACCCACAAATCACTGGTACCGCGTAAGTCAAGGCGTTCCGGGCAGGAATTGAACAGATCTCCCATTTTCAGGTTCTGCTCTTGCTCTTGTTGAAATGGAATTTACTGTTTTATTTGGTTTCATTAGGGTTTGGAAATTTTCGTGAATATTTGTGGTAGAAGTGTGTTGTATTGGGTTATTTGGGCTTCTTATGGTATAAATGCTAAGTTGCCCCAATTGAAATAAGCAATTGTGTTACTTTGTTGAATTGGGAATTTGGGATTGTATTGCTTTTGGTGATTCCATTAGGGTTTGGAAATTTTCATGAATTTTTGTGATAGAGCTGTGTTGTATTGGGTTGTTAGGGCTTCTTTCAGTAGAAATGTTAAGTTTCCCCAATTGAGCCGGCAATTGTGTTATACTAGGTTAAGCATTGGTTTTTTTTACTTTGTTGAATTGGGATTGTATTCCTTTTGGTGATTCCATTATGGTTTGGAAATTTTCGTGAATGTTTGTGATAGAGCTGTGTTGTATTGGGTTGTTAGGGCTTCTTTTAGTAGAAATGCTAAGTTTCCCCAATTGAGCCAAGCAATCGTGCTACGCCAGGGATTGAGCCAAGCAGAATTGGGATTGTATTGCTTTTACTTCGTATTGGTTTTTTAGTTTGTTGAAATGGAATTGTATTGCGATTCCATTGGGGTTTGGAAAATTTGTGTGATTTTTTGTGGTATAAGCGTGGTGTATTGGGTTATTAGGGCTTCGTATAGTATGAATGTTAAGTTACCCGAATTGAATTAAGCAATTGGATATTGGGGGTTAGACTTGGTTAGGTATTGGTTTTTTACTTTGTTTGGTCCAACTGTCCAACAATGTGAAAATTATTAACTGCTTGTTTTATGACCTGTTTGGCTCTCATTTCATTTTCATTTTTGGTTTTCTATTTTCTTTAAAACTTTGAAATATGATGAAAATTAGGTCATCGATGAAGTGAACAAAGAAATTGTGTACGCTCGGTTAGTTATTAGTTTTTTTTTTCTTTGTTGGGTCAGAATGGATAGCTAGATTTTACTACCTCTTTCTCATTGATGTGCTCCAGATGAAATATTCCGTTCTGCCAAAATATACAAATTTCTTTCCAACTTATTGAAAAAAAATGTGATGCATAATTGCAGGATTCGCGTCTGTTCCATTTTCATTACTGCATGCGGTTTGTGGTTGGGGATTAGGTACGTTTGGCCTTCCAGGTCTATAAGGACGCAAGGCCTTTTTTGTAATCAGTTCCATCTGAAGAGTTGAATTTCTGGCATATATTCACCTATTCAATCCAGGGGAGAATCCGTTTTAACAAGGTGGATATCTCCTTTAAGTCTGCTGTCCTTCTCTGCTGGGACTAATGCGTGGGAAAGGTAAATCTGTTGCTCATTCCAAATCCAGAACTTGTTCTGGGAGGAAGACATTGAAAAGGTGCAAGAACAAGTGGGAAGCTGATAATGTTGTCCTCATTGATGTTGATAGTGATGATTTCGATAATGTAATTATTGTCGATGTTCCCGAGTCTCTAAAGCAGAAGTTACAAGGTGGTGTGCTGCGAAAAGGGAAAAAATGTCTAGTAGGGGCTACTGTTATCTGCATTGATGATGATGATGATGATTCTGACACCTCCTCTAGCGGGAGATTTTCCCCAGCCTCAAGCGACAATCAAAATTCAGCGAATGAAGTAGGTGATGATTGTCAATTTGTTCCAGAAAAATTTCCCCCGTTAAATTTATCAAAGAGCAAAAGGACCTATTCTGGAAAAGTGTTCAACGGAAATAGTTATGGTGATAGTTATTCATCTGATAATGATTCTCCTGATTGTGAGGTTATGGAAGACTCCTTTGGAAAGCTTCGCGAACAATGGGAAAAAGCTAACATGAAGAAAAAATCTGATGTGCACAATGGTCAATTTGGTAGAGGTGATCAGGTTTCTACTTCTGAGTTGCGTAATGGTACTCAGCACAATGTTGAAGTAGAAAACATCACTAACCAACCTAAAGAAGCAAACGTTCCTATTTCAAGCAATGCCAGTTCTGACAAAGGAAAGCCGTCTGGTGATTCCAGTTATCGTGATGAACTGGGTAGTAAACAAGTCAATACTATCAATAGATTTTCTCCTGATAGAGAACATACCCTGCATGCAGACTATCGTACATCAAATCCCAAGCCAACTGTTGACCCAGACTTTGGTTGTAGTAAAGATAATTTACCAGATGAAGAGGGTTCCTACTTCAGGACCCAGCTTGCAGTTGATAAGGAAGTTGGTGGTGGTGGCAGAGAGGAAAATATTGAGCAAACTCCTAGTTCCAGTTCTCATTTTCCTAATGAATTCAAAAGTGGAATTAGTACGTCTCCAGATAAGGAGAAATCAGCAGATGAAGAACCTTCATTTCACAATATTAGGCAATCGGATGGAAGACAGAATGTTGGCGTTATGGATAATGCAGTTGGAAGTGTTCCAGGGGGAACTTACTATGAAGATCCACCCTTTGGAGAGCCAGGGCGAAGAGACAAAAACGGTTGCCATCAGGAAGAAGCACAGAACAAACGGGAAATGCGGACAAGGGAATTATCTGGGGAATTTATGCCTAACCATCTATATGAAGAACCGGATGTTACATTTCATGCTCAAGATGGTGATGTTGTGAATGCTGTTGACAATTGTATTAATGAACGGGAAAAGCTTAAGGAGACCGATGAATACAAGCGAGCAGTAGAGGAAGAATGGGTATCCAGGCAGCGAGAGCTACAACTTCAGGTATGGCCAGTGTATATCTTAGCTAATTATAGCATTGGGTTTGTTTTCAAAATTACGCGTTGTCCTGGTTTTTACGATCATAGAGTTTGACTGCGTAGCTGAGTCTTTTCTGTCTATCAACTTTTCTTTGTGTTGAAAATACCCATGAGAGGGCAGCATGGTTTTAAATACGGATTTTATTCTGCTTTGTTGCTGCATGGGTTTAGAGCATTATCTAGAAGTCTTAAAAATAGTACAAGGAGTTAAGGACACGAATTAGTTAATCAAGATCTGCAATAAATTTAATTTACTCGTAAGATATGAAATTTGTCCTTCAGCATGTATTTCAGCATATGTTGCACGAGTTAATAAAGCATGTTCATAGCTCAGGACTCAGGTTTGGTTAGTCTTCATTAGCAAAGCCTAGACACAATTTTTTGAAATTGGAAACCCCACGAAGGTTTTTCCAATGTGCTATCCGAAAACAAGAAGTTCAGTTAGCAGCATCTCTTGACAAGTCTAGTTGAGTTATGTTAATATAACCTAACTCAAAGTATTCTTCTTTATCACTCGGAAAATTGATACTTATCTTGAAATTTGCGATTGTCCACAGGCACTCAGATATGCAAGGACATGTTTTCTCCTTTCGAAGTATTATTGGGGTTTAAGGTCTAGCAATAAAACTTGTACATTTTTGGCTTAGGATGTGAGATCTAACTTAGAAGGAAATTTGGGAGGGGTGATTAGAAGAAATTTGAATAATGAAATATAGTGAAAAAGGCATGTCAATATTGCCACTACGCAACGGACCAGAACAGGCTGCGACAGCTGTTGTGCTACCACTTCGTGCTGCTATGGCTTTGTTGCGGCTGCATGCTTGTGAATCTCTGTTAAGCTGCTCTAGTTGCTCGGATTACAAATTCACTGCAAGCTACAAATGTCAATATATATATTTTTATAGTGTGGGCTGTGTAGCACAAGGGCTCATGCATGGCCAAACAAGCAAGAATTGGATATGCAGCAGTCGGAAGATATTAACCTGCAGTAAGAGCCCAAAATGTTACTAAACGCTTTTCCCTGGCTATTATCAGAAAGGCATCTTTTCTTGGGAAATAACCTAATAACGTGGTGGGTATATTGTGCAAACCCTTTGTTAAAGGTGTTCTACTTCAAATTCGTCACAACGTGGTAGTCACCCCTCTGGTAATCTTACATAAATATGCTTACATGTGTTAGGGTTTCATGTCCTAATTTATGTAGGAGAATGGCAGGATTTTAGGAATTGTAAGGGAAACAAAAAAGTAGGGTTTTAGAGCTGTGATTTGGCAATGTTCCATTACTAATTTATGTAGTTTGGGGCTGTCGATAGTACTATGTGAACAGTAAAAGGGCCGATTGTAAACAGAAAACAAGAATAAAAAGAGAAGAATAGAAGAAAGGTCTAGGAATCACTCCTAGAAGCGTTAGGCATCACACCTAAGGTTTGATTGCTTCACAGAGTCCGTCAAAGAGACTGTAAACCTCTGTTTTTCCTGTAATATTCATTACCCTTATTATTGAGGCATAGCATCTTTATTTATAGACTAGAGCCTCCCTAATGTAAATAAGGAAACTTTTAAACTTTTGACTTCTAAAATCAGTCTAAACCCATAAGACATAATTAAAAATGAACATCTCTTCTATGCATCTTGTACACTTTTAACAGGTTGCTGCCACTTGTCTCCGTCACAAACCTTTTCCCCACTTCTTTTTTTGTGCATACATCCACATCCACATCCAAACACACGAAGAATTTTCTCATACTTTGGGGCCATCGTTTTGTTTTGTTTTTACTTCTGGTAACCTAGGTTTACCCTTACCTGCATGCTAGAGAAATGGTACTGCTGTTCAAAAAGAAGATAAATGGTACTGACTCAGGCTTTCTACGAGTGAAACTTTTTGTACGTCAGGGCCTTGGTCAGGCCCCGAGAAATATTTTATGATGGTATCTGTGCTGTTGAATGGATGAACCATCATTTTGGCAGTTGATATGCTTGGTCTTTTGCAGGCTGAAGAAGCACAAAAATTGCGGCTGCTGCGGAAGAGGATGAAAGCTGAAAGTTTGCGTTTATTAGACATGGAGAGAAGACAAAAGCAACGGGTGGAAGAAATACGGGAGGTTCAAAAGCAGGTTTGCAAGATTCTTACATTTATTCTCCCCGAAATAACAAATTATTGTCTTCTGTTACATTCTTTTGCCTCAGCTTTGATATTATTTGAACATATTGACGATTTCCTTTCTCCCTCTCAAAACCTCCAATCAATTGTGCCTGCTACGTAAACCTTTTGTCGTGATTATGTTTTGTCAAGGGCTATTTGTGATGTGAAATTGATATACCCTCTTTCTGGACAATTTCCTGATTTCAGATTTGGTTTCTCCTTTTCCCCCTCCCCCATTCAAGGTGGTAGCTCTCCAATTCACGGGGATCTTATTAATATGCTTTAGTTTTATGTGACCAAACTACCTTACTTTATGCTTTGTTTGGATTGGGATTTGAAAAGTGTTTTTGAAAAATAGTAGGGGTAATGAGTGGAGAGAGATAGAGAGAGAAAGGTGGAAAGTAGGGGGAATCTAGGGGGAATTTTTTGAAAAATTCTTTTTGAATCGCAAAGTGAACAAGGCATTATTTTCTCTCAAAATTTTTCCTTGGCTCTATACCTCGCATTTTATGAATGGGTTTGTTTCGAATTTCCTCTTGTAGTCTTAAAGACATCCATTTTAAGATCCCCATCTCGATTAGCAAGAGGTGGGTACATGTTTGCCATGGTCTAATGTTGCTTTTATTTACTTGTAGGATGAAGAGAAGATGAACTTAAAAGAACAAATTCGTGCTGAAGTTAGGAAGGAGCTTAAACTATTGGAAATTACGTGTCGAGATATGGCTTCGTTGTTGCGTGGCTTAGGAATCCAAGTGGGTGGTGGGTTTCATTCACCGCCACAAGAGGTGAGATAAGTTGTTTGATATTAGTGCCAATGCTCTAAAAGTCGCTAGGCGCTAGTGGGGCGGCCGGCTACCTTCGAGCGATTAATTGACAATTAAGTGGTGCATATTAATTAGTAATCTGCGATTAAACGTTAGTCGGACCTAATCGGATAGGCCCAAATCACAGATTAATTCATTGTTTTAGAACACTGAATTTAGTGGTTGAACAGATATAAGCGGCGAAAATGGCCGAGCAATTGGAGACTAGTTTTGGTGATTAAAGTATCTCATTGAACCGATATATGATCTATCCATACCTAGTCTTGAAATGCCTTTGTGTGCTTTGCATTCAACTTGAATTGCCCTGATTTTCTTATGACTCAGAAAGCTCAATGTTCCTGACAACATCTATGATTCCTCGCAGTCATGAAGTCAGATATTTTCATTGCTTTTATCATCCTTTTTATTGGCGTGTCCTGCCTGCCCGGCTGTTCCTTACGTAATCTCTGGTTTAGTTTTTCCATAATCTATTTGCACTCTTGGATACTGACGATTGGATGGTGTAGCCATTGTTTTGGATGACAATACCAGAAGGAAGTTGGTGTTTTAGCCTAGTTTTTGGAACATTAGCTTGTTGAACTTAGGGATGTGTATGTGGAGGGAGTTTTTATTTTATTTATTATCACATTTGAGTCATTGTTGATCATCCACCCGAGTTGCTATTCCCTAGAATTTCCAAACTTTGCTTGCATACTTCTAGGGACAATTTCTTATTGGAAGAGGGTAACTAAATGGCTAAATTACTTGGTCAGCTTCACCAAATTAGTTTCACGTTGTCAAATCTGTTGAGATAATATACCGGGAAGAACTTGATGTGAAGTTTGTGAGCATGCGTCAAAGTGTCAGAATATACCCATATCTTGTGAAGTCTCTTTATTGTATAATTTCTTGGGTAAGATTGGTGTTTACAAGATATTCTGTATCATATCATCCATAAGCATAATATTGGGATTATATGAATTGTGATTTGAGAAAGCTTGAAATCCTAACAAACTTCCTGGGCGAATTCCAATATAAGTGTCAGCTACATATCCCGTATTCTAATATAAATGCTAAGTGTTCAGCATGGCTGCTTCATACATTACTAAGAGTGCTTGATCAAGCGCCATCAGACGTGCTGGAGGCTTCGCCCTCTTACGTACAACCCCCCCCCCCCCCCCCAAAAAAAAGAGAAAGAAAAAGAAAAAGAGTTACGTAACATAGTTGGGCACTATGTATGTGGATTGGCATTAGGCTCGTGAGCATGATTGTACTTGTTTTTGTATTCTCTATCTACTGTGATTCTTTCCTGATCTTTCTCCTTGCTTATTGGGCTTTAAAAAACTGTTTCAGGTTCGGGCAGCATACAAACTAGCTTTGTTAAGGTTTCACCCAGACAGAGCTTCGGGGTCTGACCTTCGCCAGCTGGTTGAAGCCGAGGAAAAATTCAAGCTTATTTCACGAATGAAGGAGAAGTTTTTGTCATAATATTTAACATATACGCGTCCCAGTAAATCCACAATAGAGTTATGAATCGGCCTCCCGTGCTTTAGATTTTCTCTAAGACAAGTCATCACTTTTTACTCAGTACGCTCTCAGAGGATTGAGAAAAGCCCTTTGTCCACTCGCTTTGTAGAACAATTCGTTTTATGTACATCTGTTGTAATTTAACATGCGTAGATGGAGCAGCGATTTTTGATCCCATGGGTGTCCCCTGGTGGAGTTTTAGGCTAAATAAATATAAATGCAGGTTTTGGTTGTGCAAACTGCTGCTTTCTGTATTCATGGTGGATTGTGCAAGTCCATGATACTGCTTGTGCATTTCTTGCTTGTTTTGATTGTTACTTTTCTGCTTCTGCGGAAGTTATATTTATGTAAAAATTACACGTTATAGTCCATTGTGCAATCGAACTTTGAAAAATAACTGAGCGTTCTAAGTGCATGATCGGTTATTGATTTGCAATCACCGTCATATAGTGCTACAATCTCCTGTTGTTTCAATTGGTTGTGCCCGTAGTTGTGTTTGTAGATTTGTTCAAATATGATATGTACTTGTGCTTGTGAGACGTCTTATATTCATTTGGATGTCCAAAAAAAAAAGGGTTACCCCATTCTTTCTCATTTTTTTGGTATTTTTTGTTGTGACAATTTTTGTTCATCTTTTTTGAGTTTTCATTAGATTCACGTAATACTAAGTTTTCATTAGATTCACGTAATATTTTTTCAAGTAGTCATTCATGTTGACAAGAAGAGTCTAAAAGAGAAGATAACATGCCACGACTCCTCTTTTTAATGCCACTGAGTCACCTTACATTTTTACCCTCAATCTCACTCTATCTCATTCTCTCTCACTAAACAGATCCCTTGTTATATTTCCCCTATGGCAATAATCGTTACTGTTCCCTTTGACGAACTTGAATATAGGTGATTAAAGGCTCGTCCTTGAAAGAAATTAAAACTCTCCAGATTAACATTGTAAGACAAAGGTAGTAGTATATCTTTCTTACAATCATCTACCTCCATTATAAACATCACAATTCAAAAACTACAACTTCGTGAGTATGACTCGAATTCCCTTCTCCGGGCGAATCGTGAGATTCAGGAACGACGGTGAATGAACATAATTTGGAGAGAGGGCGAACTTATAACGCTGCAATATCATTGAGAGTGCTATCTTGAACTCGTTTGCTGCAAAATTTGAGCCCACACACATACGAGGACCGAAACCAAACGGAATAAATCCCGTGATGTTGTTATTAGTTGCTTTGCCCACACCTTCTCTGAATCTCTCCGGCTTGAAGAAGTGAACGTCTTGTCCCCATATTTCAGGGTCATGGTGGAGGGACATAACTGGGATGTTCAAATCTGTATTCGCTGGAATAATAAACTCCCCCAGTCTGACTTCCCTTTCTACTCTTCTCTGAAAAGTGAGCACTGGTCCATATAGCCTCAGTGCTTCATTCAGAATCATGCTTATCTACAAGGACAAAAAGGAGACCAAATAGATAAAAAGTTAGTACAAAAGATTACTGCGGCAAGCCAACGTCACACACTGGCAACTCAGTGTCTACTCACGACCGTTTGAGCTACAGCTCAGGGTCTTTTACAAGGGATTCTACCAGTACGATTTGTAAAATCCTAGCCATCTATACATATAACTTTCTTGGTCGGCTTTGTGGTCGATTACTTTGTCATACAATTCTCACAAGAAAATATACGACGATAGGCAGAGTAGAATGATCCTTACAGTTTTTAATCTTGCAATGCCCTCTGGTTTCGGATTCTGTCGGCCAAATAGTTCAATCACCTCTTTTCTTGCCTTTTCTTGCCAATCTGTATGGATTGCCAGAAGACAAAGGCTCCAAGATAGTGCCCCATTTACGGTGTCGTGTCCAGCCTGGTAGAAAAACTTGCAGTCACCCACCATTTCGTCAACTGAGATTCTATTCCTTTCATCAGGATCATGATTAGCTGTTATAAGTGATCCAAGAAAATCACTCCCGTAGTTGTTTTCTTCTCCTCTCATCACTCTCTCTTCCCTTCTGTTTATCATTCCAATAATCGAATCTCGAATTGCTTGTTCTATTTCATCCGACTCAATGTCATCGCGTGATTTCAAAATCTTTCTGCAAACAAAGGTTGATAAATTGACATAGAGACAAGTTTGGCAATGGCTACTAAGACAAGTTACTTGAAATTTTTTGTTTTCTCTCAAAATGAAGCGTACTTGGAGAGAGGGAGCGTACCCAATGCCAGGAAAGCGAATCTTCAAAAAATTCCTTCCTATAATTGTTCCCAACTTCATCAGCATGCGAAACATATTCTCGCCTTCCAAGTAACTGCTTCCAAAAGCTGTTCGAGAAATAACTTCTGATGTCAAGAGCCTAAACTCTTCATATACCTCGATCTCATTTCCTTCGTGTTGTCTCCATCTTTCTAGCATTGTTTCCACACTCAAAATCATTGCCGGAACCATTCCCTGCATATATCGAGGGCCATCTTTGAAACTTTTTTAAAGTAACTATGCTACAAGATGAAGCAATAATGCCACACTAAACACTATCTAAAAATTTACTGTAATTCGTTGAGATATTACTGAAAAAGTGAACTGTTTACCTTCAAGCTCTCTCCATAGAAAGCATGGTTGGCCATTTTGCGTAGCTTCAACCATTTTTCTCCTTCTGCTGCCCCGATTCCTTCTCCTACTAACTTCTTGATCAAAATATCGACCTTTGCTCTAGTAAATGCTCCATCTTTGTTGTTGAGTATCTCTTTAACCAACTCAGGTTCAGTGACAACCAATTGAGCTTGAGAACCATGCCAGATTAAATAGTTTTTCCCTATTCCAATAGGTAAATTAAAACCAAAAAAAAGAAGCAGCAGCTAAACTTAGTCATCTGAGAAGCACTTTAAAAGTATTCCTTTCTCTCTTCCTAATTACAATACAAACTTGTTGTTTAAGACTAAGGAACGAGATTGTGTGTCACAAAATATATCTCGATCTCTCTAACCTGATGCATTGGTATCGATCGCTCTTTCATATCTCACGATTCCAGTCATATGGTGCAACGTACTAACATATTGAAACATACGACATGATCATTTGGAAACAGAGAATTAGGGAACGATATCGAGAGGTAAATCGGAAAGAATTTGGTACCGTATAGCTGCTTCCATGCATGAATATGAGGCATAATTCTTGGGAAAATATTATGGGATGAGTAGTCCACTGGAGTAGTACTGATCATGGATTCTTCTCCCATTTGGATGATCTCCTTGGTATTCCCATGGAGAAATCTGTAAGGAGGGCCTTTGATTCCCTGCGACCTCATCACTTGTTGAATTCGAATCGGGGTCCACCATACCCTGTGCAAGAACCTTACTAGAGCTGCTAGTAGAAAGATGCAGAGACCAGTTGAAATGAAGGTTATAATCATGGCGATGATCCCCTGCCTCCACAGCCAAACACAGCCTTATCTTTCCTAACTCTGAACTTTAAATAAACTAGGCCACAAGCTCAAGTGTCGTAGATATGGACATATATATAGATATCAAGTCCCCTTCTTACGAGGGATCCATTACTTAAGCTTAAGTGCGGATTTCATAGATTCCATCAAATTTTGATGATCCGAACTGTTCAATGTGATCAGAATGTGATTTTAAAGGCCTCAACGAAAATCAGCAAAAAATATGACCGGAAAGTGCTTCATCCGAGCAATTTTCATTAAACGGTTCAGTAAAAAACTGCACAAATCAAACACTTTCCGGTCATATTTTTGTCTCTTTCTTTAGAATACCCTTAAAATTATGTTCTGCATACATTGAACGGTTCGGATCATCGAATTAAAGGGAGGTCTGCACTGAAGATCCTCATTTAAAGTTCTTATAAGAAGAATTCTATATATATATATGAATAGCTGAGATACACATAAGTTGGTTCGCACACCTCATTATATAGGGAAAAAAGTCCGCTGTCTATATATTAGGTTGGAATCTTTGTGGTGAAAGTGTTGAGTTTTCTACGCACGTGAAGAGAAAAAAATGTCTTTGATAGAGTTTAATCTCATAGTGGTGGCCAGAAGGCTTTGAGTATTGAAAAGGACATTTGAATTAGTGATGGTGGCTATCAAATTGGTTCCCAAATTATCTTCTAATGCATGACATAATCGAACATGAAATTCATGTATCGGAAGATTTAGATTTAAAATCCGAATATGTCAAGGTCGATGACATTCATCCATGAAAGTGTAAACACTTTTATGGATGTTTGTTATGGACCCTATCAAATCTCCCTAAAATCTTCTAATGAACTATCTCTAACTAAGTCTGTGCTAGGTACGAGCCCTGTGACGCTATCCGTAACTGTAGCTGACATCATGCATGATGTTCGGTGTGCACTTGGGCGAACAAATTTGTTTGGAACGAGTTATCGAGATGCCACGTAGAATCTGGTAAGCTGCTGAGTCGTCCACATGGGGCCGATCATGAAACTCTCGGCCCGGTCCTTGGGTTCCCCAATTGAACACGCTATGTGCAGTCTCTAGAATCGGCCGAGCTTTCGGTCCTCAAAAATCAAAATTTTTGCCTCTAGTTACTAAAGTATCAATTAGTTCTTTTAATTCATCCAAACAATGTTGAATTTTTCTTGACAAGAAGATATTTTCTTACATTTTCATTTTAGAGTCCAACTACTCTTGTTGAGAAGGAGAGAGAGTACCATTTTACATTTTTTGTTGTTGTTGTTTGGACTTTATCAGTGCTTTGGTGAACTCTATATATACAATGCTAGCTCCTGAGAGGCTGAGACATGTCTCACCATCTTACATATTTGTTCTGTTTGATGAAATTTTGGAAAATTGCTGCTCTGAAATGCTGGATTAGGTTCTAGGTTTGTGTACACTCTAGAAATTGGAATGTAAAAATGAAATTGCAGTTTGTGATGGACTATTTGCATGTAATGCCTCCGGGTTTAGAATGAAATTGCCGTTTGTTCCAAAAAAAAAAAAAAAAAAAAATCGGAATGTGAAAATGATTTTGGGCACGTTTGTCAAAAAGAAATTAATTGAAATTTTGAGTTAGAATTTTGAATAATTAGGGGATCCAATTGAGCAAAGTCGTTAACTGTCCCGACAAAGAAAATAACTTAGAAGGTTTCGAACGTGGGACTTTTATTTTTGAGAAACAGGCAATGCAGTTATATTGAAAAAAAAAAAAAAAAAACGAGGTCAAAAATGCCTTCCCAAAATACAACGGAAAATTACAACTAAAAAACAGAAAACACAACCAAAACAACAAAAATTAACGAAAGCGGCAAAACAGCAGCAGTAGTAGTGAAAAACCAACAAAATCCACTCGAGACCGGATTTTGGAGAAGTAAGATTTGCATCAAGCTTAAAGTACCAAATTCCTGTTGGGGATGCAGACAACTTTCAGCAACAGAGTTCAACAACAAAGGTCCGTGACCAGCTCGGAGAGTTCCGCGATAGGCAGGCACGCGGTCAGGCTCGCGGCAGGTAGCGCGCGACAGACAGGCTCGCGACCGAGATGGGTCGTGGGCCGCGGCCTAAGTTGGTTGGACGGGTCCAGCTATCACTTAGGGTTTGCCTATAAATATAAGTTGTTGTATTCATTATTTCCTGAGCACAGAGCAACTGTACAGAGAGAAAATTTCTAGAGGGTTTCTAGTGAGAGAGAGAGTGCAAGAGAAAATTTTTCTCAGAGAGGAAGGAGAAGACTTGTAATCTTTCGTTTTCTTTCATTCATAGTGGACTGGTGTGGCTCCCGGGGACGTAGGCAAGTTGTCGAACCTCGTATATCTGTGTGTTCTGTTTTTCTGTTCCTCTTTCTCTTCCTTTTCTCTGGTTTATTTTCTGTGACAATAGTATCCCAAGATCCTGTGTGTGTTTTGTTCGTTACGAGTCAGAGCGCGAGGCTCCGATTTTCCCAACAACTGGTATCAGAGCCGCGGTTGCGGTAAGGGTGTTCAACAGTTTTCCGATTGAAGCTTTTGGGCAGTCCGGATTTCCGAGGGAGCTATGGGTTCAGAAGAAGGGAAATCGAAGATCGAGAAGTTCGATGGGTCGGACTTTGCTTTCTGGAAGATGCAGATGGAGGACTATCTGTACCAGAAGGATCTTTACCGGCCGCTGCTGGGTAAAGAAAAAGGAAAGAAAGAAGAAGGTGAGACTGACGCGGAATGGGAGGTTCTTGATCGGAAGGCGATGGGTCTGATCCGGTTATCACTCTCGAAGTCAGTGATAAGCACCCAAGATTGTACCAATTTGGGTGCTAAAATCCTTCCGAGTATGGCGTTTCCATGTCGTTTTGATCATTATTTTCAAATGTTGCACGTAAGGTGTTCTTTCAAGTGTTTCAGGTCGTTTTTGCTAATAAGGTGGTTTTGTACGCCATTGGATACGCCGGAGCATTTGGGTTCTTGGAAAGTGCTCCCCGTCAAATTCTCGAACCAAGAGACGAAGAGCTGGATGAAGTCCAAGAGGAGACAAGGAACTCAAGGCAGCCTAGCAGGCTGGATCATGGTGGCAGGACAAAACGTTATCGATAACTTAACAAGATGTTATCGATAACGTTCCCTTTTCGTTCCTTTCAGTATACCAATTGAAGCAGAGTTATCGATAACTTACCCGAGTAATCGATACCCGTGCACTATCTTTGGCCAGAATTTGTCCAGAGGCAAGGATAGCGATAACTTGGTGTCAATGTTATCGATAACGTTAAGTCCTGGGTGGCCATTCTAGCATTGTTATCGATAACAATATGTTATGTTATCGATAACGTTTTGTCCGGGAAGATATTTTTCTTGCTTTTTCAGACTTTCCACTTAAGGAAACTTTCTTTTAATAGGCTACTTTATGGGGTTTTTCCTGGCTTTTGAGGAGAGAGAAAGTCACTTGTGTATATATAGGACCTCCTCTCTCCCTCTTTTGTATCTAACCATTAATACTTAGGTTTTTCCCCATTAAAGCTCTTTAAGCCTTTGCAAGTGTAATTTCCTTTTAACTCAAGTAAGTTCTTCGTGTTCTTCGTTTTCTCATTTATTAAAGTTGTTCGTATGGTTTGGATCTTTATTCATCTCAAGTTTATTTTCGTTTCTGTCGGTTAAAAATGTTGGTTAAATTTAGCACTTCTTCTAGTCGTTCAAATATGCGTGAGTAGTCGATTAGCCTTGGCTTTGGAGTGATTAATGCACCGAGATTTACGTTTATCTTACCTTTCTCAACTCTCGACTTAAAGTTTGATAAGGAAAATGAGCATTGTTCGGCCTTTATGTAACAGAACTAACCGATGTTAATCTCCGGTGATCATGTGCTCGCTCACATGGTTCCGTGAGCGATGTCTCGGTTTGTGTTTGCCAAAAGAATGAAAGAACTCACCCGTTTTCCATGTCACACTTCTAGTCTTTAATGATTTTCACCGCTAAATCTTCCGGTTGATAGCCTAAGCCGTGCGATTCAACCGAGTCTTTCTTGAGAAAGTTTAGATAACTTAAGTCCCGGGTGTTAGTCGTTCCAACGCCTTGCCGCTTGTTTTATTTTAGTAAAAACTCATTTTCTAGTCTTGTTAATCAAACAACTTCTACCTTTAATTAAAACCAAAAGTTGGCCGTCTAAACGCCGCACCCCTTTCACTAAAAATCCTGGCAAGCTAAAGGAATCATCTCTGTGGGTACGATCCCGGACTTTCCGGTATTTTTGCTGACAATGACTTAGCCCTACGCTCGGGGTAAATCAACCTTTTCAACGGTTAGGTTGTGGTCGAAGCAGTCAGTCGCGCACAATATATTGAAAGAAAAAACCGCGTCCGATCTGATGGACGCGCTCGCGGAGATGTATGAACAGCCGTCCGCGGCAAACAAGGTGCACTTGATGAAGAAGTTGTTCAACTTCGAGATGCCTGAAGGAGGTTCGTTTATGAAGCATCTCAGCGAGTTCAATACAATAGTGGATCAGTTGATCTCTGTTGGTATTGAGTTCGACGACGAGGTCGAAGCCTTGTTGATTCTCTCTCAGTTGCCAGAAAGCTGGCAGGGTACGGTTACTGAGTTTAGTAATTCGGCTGGGAAGGAGAAACTCAAACTGAATGATATAGTCAGTTTGATTCTGACTGAGGAAGTTAGAAGGAAATCGCTCGAGGGAGCGTCGGGCTCTAGCGGTTCAGGTTCCGCTCTAAGTTTTGAGCAAAGGGGCAGAGGCCAGGCCAGGGGTGGTCAGAACCAGAACAAGAGCAGGTCGAAATCGCGCGGCAAGAAGTTTCGCGGCAAAAGTCAAGTACGCGGCATCAAAGGTGAATGTTGGAACTGTGGCCAGGCGGGTCACATGTCTTCAGTCTGTAAGACTCCAAAGAAGAATAATGGTGAGCAGGAGGCCCACATCGTGCAGGATGCACTTATTCTTTCGATGGATAGTCTCGCGGAGTCATGGGTAGTTGACTCAGGCGCGTCATTCCACGCGACTGCTAGCAAGGGTGTTCTGAAGAACTATGTAGCAGGCGACTTCGGGCAAGTATACTTGGGCGATGATGAGCCATGTAGTATAGTGGGAATGGGCGATGTGCAGATTGAAACGCAGGGGTTTAAATGGTGTTTGAAGGATGTCAGACACGTCCCGCAGCTGAAGAGGAATCTTGTTTCAGTTGGGCAACTGGGAGCAGCGGGGTATACCTCAACATTCACAAGAGACGCATGGAAGGTCTCCAACGGTACCATGGTGGTAGCGCGCGGAAAGAAAGTAGGTACTCTCTATTTAACTTCACATGGGAGTCATTCACTTGCCATCGCGGAGGGACTCGCGGGGGTGGTCCCGCGCAAGGATAGCGAAGGTCTCGTGGGGGTGGTACCGCGCGAGGGTAGGCTTGCGGAAGGTCCGCGGCCAGAGAGCCAAGTGAGTTCAAGTTTGTGGCACGACAGGTTGGGACATATGAGCGAGAAGGGGATGAAGATTCTGCAGACACAGGGGAAGCTGCCAGTTGAGTCAGTGGATTTCGACATGTGCGAAGACTGTATCTTCGGCAAGCAGAGGCGGGTTAGTTTCCAGAAAAGTGGCAGACCTCCCAAGCTAAGCAAGCTGGAGCTTGTTCATACAGACGTATGGGGTCCCGCGCCAGTGCATTCTCTCGGCGGGTCGAGGTACTTTGTTACTTTCATCGATGATCACTCGAGGAAAGTATGGGTCTATTTCATGAAACACAAGTCAGAGGTATCCGAAATTTTCATGAAGTGGAAAGCCAGAGTAGAGAACGAGACAAACTTGAAAGTGAAGTGTCTGAGGTCAGACAACGGGGGAGAGTATGAACTGGGAGAGTACAAGAGAGCCTGTGCTCTATTCGGGATCCGTTTAGAGAAGACTCTTCCAGGAACTCCGCAGCAGAATGGCATCGCGGAGCGGATGAACAGGACTCTGACAGAGCGTGCGCGGAGCATGCGGATACACGCGGGGTTGCCCAAGCAGTTTTGGGCAGACGCGATCAGTACAGCAGCATACTTAATCAACCATGGGCCATCAGTTCCGTTGAACTTTGGGATACCGGAAGAGGTTTGGAGCGGTAAAGAGGTAAATCTCTCACACTTGAAAGTTTTCGGTTGTGTTGCTTATGTCCACCTCAGTGACAAAGTCAGAGACAAGCTAGATGCTAAGTCATTGAAGTGCACGTTCATTGGGTACGGCGGCGATGAGTTTGGCTATCGTTTCTGGGATGAGAAAAACAGGAAGATAATTAGAAGCCGGGATGTCATATTTAATGAGTCGGTGCTGTACAAGGACATGGATAGCAAACAATGCAGTGGGAGTTCTACTGAGGATCGCGAGGGTCCCGCAGGGGTGGTCACGCGAGAGGATCGCGAGGCACCCGAGTACTTTAGTTTGGAGGATCTTCCAGAAAGCAGTGGGGATGAGTTGGGATTTGATCGGACGACTGAGGCAGTCTCGTGGATAGAGGCAGTCTCACGAACAGAGTCTGGGGCAGTTCCAGAGACAGGGTCTAGCTCATCGGCTGTCGCGGTAAGGAGATCAACTAGGGTACCTAAACCTAATCCAAAATACCTTTCGTCGCTGTATTATTTGCTTTTGACAGATAGCGGAGAACCGTCTTGCTATGACGAGGCTTTACAGGTCAGTGACGCTGTGAAGTGGGAACGTGCTATGGAAGAGGAGATGGATTCTCTTCACTCGAATGTGACTTGGAAGTTGGCAAAGCTTCTCGCGGGGAAGAAGGCGCTACAGAACAAGTGGGTATACCGCGTCAAGCAAAAAAGCGACGGCAGCAAGAGGTTTAAGGCCAGATTGGTTGTGAAGGGCTTTTAACAGAAAGAAGGGGTTGATTTCACGGAGATTTTTTCCCCAGTTGTGAAGCTGACCACTATTAGAGTGGTATTGAGTTTGGTGGCTGCTGAAAATCTCTACCTTGAGCAGTTGGATGTTAAAACTGCATTTCTTCATGGTGACTTGGATGAAGAAATCTACATGAAGCAACCTGTTGGCTTCATTGAGAAAGGCAAGGAAGAGATGGTGTGTAGACTCAAGAAGAGTCTATATGGGTTAAAACAGGCTCCTAGACAGTGGTACAAGAAGTTTGACAGTTTCATGCAGCGCAACGGCTACACGAGGTGCCGCGCGGATCACTGTTGCTACCTTAAACGATGTAAGGCGAGCTACATAATTTTACTACTTTACGTAGATGATATGCTTGTGGCTGGGTCCTGTTTACAGGAGATAAATAGGTTGAAGCAACAGTTGGCAGCAGAGTTTGCTATGAAAGATCTGGGTGCAGCGAAGCAGATACTTGGGATGAGGATCAACAGGGACAGAACTCAAGGGATCTTGAAGTTGAGTCAAGCTGAGTATATTGAACGAGTTCTTGAAAGGTTCAATATGCAGAACGCCAAGGCAGTTGGCGCGCCTCTGGGAAGTCAGTTTAGACTTTCTGACGTGCAGTCTCCGAAGACTGATGCTGAGAAGGAGCACATGGCCAAGGTACCGTATGCCTCGGCCATCGGTAGTCTGATGTACGCGATGGTCTGCACGCGGCCGGACATCGCTTATGCAGTGGGAGTTGTGAGTAGGTTTGCGAGCAATCCAGGAAAGCAGCATTGGGAAGCCGTCAAGTGGATACTGAGGTATCTCCGCGGGACCGCGGATATGCCATTGTGTTTTGGGAGAGCAGATTTGGTGGTGAGAGGATATGTGGATGCAGATTTCGCGGGTGATCATGATACAAGGCGAAGCACCACAGGTTATGTCTACACTTTGGGATCAACAGCAGTGAGTTGGGTCTCGCATCTGCAGAAGTTGGTAACTTTGTCCACGACAGAAGCTGAGTATGTAGCAGTCACGGAGGCCGCTAAGGAGATGATTTGGTTGAAGGCTTTTCTGGGTGAGTTGGGTTTGAAGTAGGAGAACAGTGTTCTTTTCTGTGACAGCCAGAGTGCTATACACCTTGCGAAAAATCCAGTGTTTCACGCTAGAACGAAGCACATCGATTTGAGGTACCATTTCATTCGCTCGCTTTTGGAAGAAGGGGAATTGTTACTGGAGAAGATTTTGGGGAGCCAAAATCCGGCAGATATGTTGACAAAGTCGGTCACCATCGAGAAACTGAAGTTGTGCTCAACTTCAGTTGGCCTTCGCGCATGAGGAGTTGGAGGGC
>BPLS01000191.1:1585910-1610513 GCA_019656275.1 Rhododendron kiyosumense | reverse complement strand
GCAATCAATTGAGATCCTTCTTGAGAAAACCACAGAACTGGTCAGTTGCAGGAAACACATGCATTAAGAAAGTAAACAGGAAATTTATGGCAATACTTTTTGCTTCATCAAATAGCAAACAATGTTAATTGTCTATGTGCTTGTGTAAGCCAAATATACCTGATCAATATCTTGGGCTACAATGGTGTTCCCCAATGCTGCATAGAAAGCAAGTTTCATTCTCTCATCTCGAACTTTTATTAAATCGTAAAGCCGAGGAACTCCCTCTGGAGTGCTTACTTTCTCCTTTAATCTGGGTGAATGATCCACTTGTTTCTCCTGCAACAGAATAAACAAAAGGTCAATTCAGCAACTTAGAAACATGTGTTCAAAATATAACCAACTTCTGATGCTTCGTGCCCAGGAAAAACTTAAAAGACTTAACTTAGCTTTGAACGTTTCAAAGCCACAAACGACTGCTTTGGAGACTTTTATTAACTATGACAGAGCTGTTATATTTCCCAAAAAATTTAAAAGAACAGGGGAGAATAGAAATAAGCAAAGAGATAAACGTCTATAGCATAAATCAAAGTGTCTCAATCCAGTTAAATACTTCATGTATAGTTCTTCTCTGACACCTTAAACTTTTGTCACAACTCACAATCAGTGGTGGTAATCAATGTATCAAACTAACAGCGAAAAGTGAACTGGGTCATCAAATACAATTATAACCTGTAAGACAGTTCTACTCGTAATTGCTAACCACAAGTAGTTCATTCATCCAAAATCCACTGAACTGGCTCATCATCCAAATTTGATTTCTGGCCAGTTGATTAAGGTTTTGGAAGCACTGTTCTAACTACTAGTACAGAACGAACTAAACAACATAACCAGAAAATAGAAAGCAGGGTCTGTGAATCACAGTTTACGAGATATCTACCAAAATCATGAAAGTAGCAACACCAAGGTTTTTCCTCCGGAGTAACTCCACACATGCTTGAGCTGCACTAGTTGTTTCCACAACAATATAATCAAGCCCAGGACAGGCCGTTGAGATGGCCACATCATACTTTGCTACACCAAGAAACCCAGTCAAACAAGAAAGGGATTAAAAAAAGAGCGTAGGGAATAGTTACATTATAATGGTTATCAAAAGATAGAGTAATGCAACAATCGATATGAACTTAAGCAAATTAGAAAAATAAGCAAACACGGGATAACTGTTTCATTTCTTTAAGATGACAAAAGCACAAAAAACATAAAAACTAAAAGAGGAAACAAGATGTCAGTTTGTAATAATGAAGTTGCATTTAATGCATTTCAAGGACAACAGAGCAAGATAAGATCAAAGAATGACTTCGTTGAACAAACAGCACAGACAAATTGAAAAAAGTTAAGATCTTTTTACGATAACGTTATGAGTTGTTCCCAAAATTTTAGAAACTGTTGATGTTAAAGTATTTTGATGTTCTCAGTCTATTGGAACCGAGACGAGCTCTAGTTTTTATTGTATCTTGGAAAACTGATGGTAATCCTTCTTGCTCACTTTAAATACTCTAGTTCTTTGATTCTTATTCACTTTGTGACCAAAAGGTGCAAAGAATCCAACGCGAGCATGCTCAATTACTTTTGACTTTACAAAACTATTTGTGTTACATACACACGTAAGAAGGCAACCAATAATTAAAAACCTCATTAAAGGGAACTCTCACCATCAATGGCACCTAAGTCACCCATTCGACCATAAATACCCTGTATCTCATTCATTTCTTTTGCTTGCAGTATTGCTTTCAACACAGAGCCCTGACTCTTTTCAGATTCCATGACGGACGAAAGCTCTCCAACCTTTTGCCTGGCAGCTTGTTCAAGAGGAATTAGTGCTTCTTGCTCTTTAAGACACTCCTGCAAAGGACTCTGTTGCTCTCACCCCGACAATCATGATCAAAAACATTATATTAATACAAAATATCTACAAAAAGACATATACTTGTTCCACTTTACGAGCTTCCACTGCTTCGAGCCTGTTTTTCTCTAGTTCATTCTGGATGCTTAGGATGTCTGAAGTCTTTTTTCCGATTGTATTCTGTATGTCAATCATCTTTTTTTGAGCATCCCCATATGCGGCACAACCAGCTTCGTGCTGAAACAGTTGACTATAACATTTAGATAAACCAAATCCACTAAGTTGAAAAGAGTAAACCAAAGAAATGGGGAACTGTAACACTCCAAGTAGTCAAAGTAAACTTGCTTTGTCCCTGAGAAATTATAGTTCCAAGTTTCCAACCCACTTTGAAAACGTACTTTTATATTCAAGAGATGTTTTGTTCAAAAGCTTAGTTGATCAATCAGTTTTGACAAAGATGTTTAAAAATTATCTTAACTGAGTACTATCTCAAATTTTACGAATTAAAACAGGTTTTCAAAGAAGGGTTAGCACACAAAAACTAATGTAAAAGACGCAACAAAAATGAAGTACTGGAAAGTAGTTTGATACAGTAGCCAGTAGGTGTCTATGGCACTATTCATTATAGTTGGATATTTCATTCTGTACACTAATGTCTCAGGACAGGAGTGAAAGAAATAATGGTGCCGGGCAAGGAATATATCACCCTTGTCTAATAGCATTGCTTGTAGTTGTGAACGCTTTACCAAAAAAAAAAAAGCTCTCAGCTGGATTTCCAACCTCACCTTCTCATTCAGAAGTTTACTTTCAGTAGATGCAACATCAAGTTTACCCTTGTGCTCAATTAACTGTTTCTCCCATGGTTCTAGTTCTGCACGAACCTTTGCAAGATCACCACGGAACATCTCAATTTCAACTGTTTATCAACCAATTCAAAGATCAAATCCAATAATTATTTCTTCCAGGACCACAAGAAAGTACATTGAAGGAGTATATGACAACTTTTTGTTGATCAGGTTCCTATACTATAGATAGTTCCATTGGCAACTTGACATCCATTCCCTAAGGTCTTTGGGGCACAATGGGGGAGAAGGAATACATGAAGTATATGGATGCTTAATAATCTGAAGGACCATTATACAACAAAATAAAAGTGCAATATATAGAAAGATGGAAATCAATGGGGAAGCCTTGACCACAGCCACGGTATTTGTAATTATACTCAATGGGGAAGCCTCCGCGAGATCACATGCTAGTTTAGACAACTTTGTATCTCAACACCATACTACCTATGTTATGAGACGTTTTGTTGGCTGCAGTAAAGATGAGTTTCTCATTTCCAACCAAACATAATCAACAGACGACAAGACTGATAATGCCGTGGAAACCAAGAAGGAAAAGAAAAACCCAGGGACATGAAAAGACGACTTAAGTAATAAATCAAGAACCTCTGAGTTTCAAACCAAAGGGGGACCTGTGACATATTTGCACAAAGTGGCTCTCAGTGACCCTCGTTATCCCGCTCAGTTTTTATCATTACACCATGAACTTCCAATTGCAGTATTACCCAACCATCCAAGAAAAAAACTAAGTACGTACACATTCACAAGGCCTAGTTGAGCAAGACAAGTGGATAGGCTTATTCGCATAATGTGGAGAGAGAGAGAGAGAGAATCAGAAAGCACTCTACTTCACATAACTTAAAATATTATACTCAACTTTTTTATGTGAAACAGTGTAATGAATAAATGGGAAACCTCCCTAATACTAAAATAGTCATAAGGGTAAATGATTTAGAATTGGGAGACGTTCAAAAACACGTATTTCTTACAGGAAAACAATGTAATGAAAAACCCACTTCATAATGAAGGCATTAAAAGCTCCGTTCTTACATCCAGCACTTGATAATATAACAAATGAGAAAATATGTGTGCATGTTAAAGACTGACAAATACATTGAAACTATGTAGCACTGATATTGACACAAGATTTCTAGAAAAATGGGGACACGGACACGGCAAGAGACACGACAAAACTAAATAATACTGCATTTACACCGGTGGAAATAATTACATGTGTAAGCATGAAGCTTCAATATATGTAAGCATGTATCATATATACATCATACTACAATTTTAAAACAAAATATTTGAAGTAATACACATTTACCCCCAAAAAATTTAAAAAATTGAATATTTAACCACTGCCGTGTCCTGACGTGTCCCTCCTATGTCCCCGACGCGTCCTTTCCGTGTCCCCGCTATGTCCCCCTTAAAAACTTAACTAAATGTATTGGACACACCATATGTATTTTGCCAGGTCCCCCGCGTGTCCCCGTATCGGGCACGGGAGTGTCAGTGCTTCATAACATGTAAATACTCCAAGTTTAAGATTTCCTAAAGTACCAAATCAAAATAATACACAATAATAGACTGGCCCTCCCTCTAAGCATGACATACATAAGAGAAGACAGCACCTTTAGCGCTCTCCTTTATATCCTCTAAGATTTTTTCCTGCTCAGACAAAAGATTTTGCAGCTTAGGAATATCTTCCTCCAGTTTAGGAATCATATTTGTTGAATCTGCTCCCTTTTTTTTGAAGTCATCAATCTTCGATGAATCCTGCAGTAAAATCCATCATAAGAGTCATGCCTTTGTTCATTTGTATTTAAGAATCTTCTATTACCATACCTTCTCAATTTTCTCATCAAGTTTCTTAATCCTTTGCTTCATGTGTTTCAGATCTTCTCTATATTTAACATCCTGCCTTTCAAACTCTTTGAACTCCTCCTTACAACGTCTGAGTCCACTATCAAGTTCCTAGATTTTGCAAACAAGATTTGCATAAGTGCTTGTTCCAATGTTTAAAAATCATAATGCTATAAACTTATCACTCCCTATGGAAATACCACAAAGGTTAGTTAAATAAGCTCTATTATTACAAGCTAAGAAATTATTTACTAGGAATGTGAAACTGGTATTCCAACAAGCAATTGAAATAAAAGCAACAAAGAATGTGAAACTGGTATATCAAAGACCTCTTGTTTCTTCATATACTTCATGTGCAAAGCCTCAAGCTCCTTTAATGTCTTCTTATTTTCCTGAATCTTCTCCCTGACATGGTGCAAAAAGTTTCACAATAATAAATTCCCTGCACCAAAACATGTGGTAGGTTTCACGTCATGACCAAAACTACCTTTCCAACTTAAGATTTTCTTCCAAGCTTGACACCTTATCTTGATTTTCCGCCAATTCACCATTGGTAGCTTCAGAAGCCAGTTTTGTGGCTTTTTCTTGCCATTTCAACAATGACAACCTCTTCAACATATAGGCTTCTGCTTCATTTTTTACACCCTGATGGAACAGGATAAGACAACTAAAGGAAAGTACAATATTGAAAATGACCAGACATACAGCGACTCTAAAGTACCTCCAAACTATCTCTTTCTTTCTCTGCTAATTTAACCATTTGAACCACCCCAGACCTTTTCTCATTAAGGACTTCTAGCCTACAAGAGGGGGAAAACAACATATAGTAGTGTTAGAAACTTGACATGCATCTGTTTCAGGTTGAGATAAAATTCATATGCTTATTGGTAGCAGTTGAAACCGCAGAGATGACATTAAGTTAAGGAAGTACTAGTAAATTATATTCCAAAAGTGGTATTCATGTTGAAGTTACAAACAACCATGCAAGGAATCAGATGAACAGGGTAAATCACATTACCTCATTTTGGTAGGCACAGCACAGCAGGCAATTTCTCATCTTTATAAAGGTGGGAAAACGTACTTAAACTTACTTCAAGTAATTAATCAAAGAGAATGTAGCCTAAAATTTTCCTCTTGTAAACTACTCATTCACGTTATACATCTCCAATTCCGTGTCTAATCTGTAGGTCTTAACTACATAACAAGAACTGCATATTGACAAACTAAAAGGACAGATGTGACACACGGCACCAACATAGAGGATTGAATGGGTATATAAAAGCATAGACTTGAAACTTGAGGAAATGAGGCAAAAGAACTCACTGCTTATATGACTCATCTATCATTTCAACGTATTTATTAGTTCCAATTATGTCCTCAAGATATTCAAGAAAACCTTCATCGTGCGGTCCTTGAGCCTTCGGCTTCATCAGTGAAATCTGCTCAACTTCACCCTGATACATCCAACAAATACCCAAAGGAAATTATTAATAACAGACTCCAGGATAACTAGTACCACTTTCAAAAAGATTTCTGAACCTGAAGTATCAAAAAACGGTTATTGTCCAAGTCCACTCCTTTCCCTTTCAGCTTCTTGGTAACCTCTGTGAAATTACTCAGACGATCGTTGATGTAGTACTTAGAAGAGTTATCTCGGAATGCAATGCGTGTTATCACAAAATCACTTCCTGGAACAGCTTCATATGTACCCTCATCCTATTATCCATTCAAAGTACAACTGTAAACACCACACCCAAAAATGGATATCCACAAAATACCATTAAGCCGCAGAATTGCAGAAAACATAACAAATGAAAGTTAGTTACCAAATCAATGATCTCCTGAAAGTGGACAGATACACCAGCACTATCCAGATTCTGGTGATTAGTTGAATTGTGGATAAGCTCTGATACTTTGTTGAGACGCATCTGCAAAACATTTAAACCATTGTTCAACCATAAATTGTGCAAAATTCCACACATGTGATAGATCAACTTACATCCTTTACTGAATTTTTCTTGTATTTTTGCTGAACTGAGTTTTTTCACCTTGTTTCCAATTCTTTCCTATAGCCCTTATTTACTAAAAACAAGCATAGGAATAGAAAAGAACCCAGATTTGGACACTTCATATACTTTCCAAATGTTCCATTTGCTGCAGTGAGTATTTTTTTTCCCCTCTTGTTGCGATTTTTGTCCAATTTCCTCCTACATTGACTGAAGAGAAGTAAAAGGTTGAAGGTTTTGTTTGGTTTTCTTGATCACTAGAAGTTTGGCACAAACTCTGTGTGTGCATACGTGGGGAGTGAATCGTTGAGCTTGAGAGATTTTACCACTTTGCCCAAACAGTTAATTCATGTTATAATAGAAATAGTTGCAAAAATTTTTAACTTTATTAGGACAATGATGGAAATCACTGTTGTGAAACAACTTCAGAAATTTATTCACGCCAACTGATGGTCTCCCTTTCCATTTTAGAAAAGATAGACCTACACCTTGTCTAAATAGAACCCTACCACGAGCGTAGCTACATAAAAGAAAACAAATCAGCAATTACCTGCTTAGCTCGCTTTCCGAAGACAAATAACATAGCATCAATCACATTGCTCTTCCCACTGCCATTCGGCCCAACCACCGCCGAAAAACTCTGCCCCCAACCCAAAAAAAAAAGTCAAATTCAGTACTCCATATATAATTACATGGATACATACGTTTGCCCCAAGGAATTGACATGTTTGAAACCTCCCATGTGTTATTAACTTCTTTAGGACCAGTGCATACAGGGCTTAACCCAGACTTTAATTGGGCCTCCCATCAGGGTGGAATTAGTCTCCAGAATTACTCGAGGTGCACATAATCTGATCCACACACCTAAGTTATCGAGAGAGGGAAAAAAAAGAAAAAGAACATGAGGCAGAAACCCTAACCTTGTGGAAGGGACCAACGCGTTGCTCGCCGGCGTAGGATTTGAAGTTCCTGAGGACCATTTCTCTGATGAAGAGCCTCGGGGTACTACTGGACGGCCTCTCCCGAGTCGACTCGGAACCGGTGTGGGTGAACTCGTCGGTGGTCGGCGTCGTCTCCATCGGAACCCCCATCTGTTGATTTGTTTTCCTAACCTAAATCGCTCCAATTTCTATGGATTCGACTTTATCCCGAAATCAAGCAGTCGAGGAAGTCGATCGATTGAATGTGGAACGGGATGACGATTCGATTTCCCTTGTTTTTTCAAGTTCTATGAGCATAAATTAGTTGACGGGAGTAAAAAGGTACTGTTTTTTATAGAAAGGGAGATGAAAAGGGCGGGAAAATGAAATTGCTCGGATTTTGAAACAAAAAGGCTGAAGGCTGGCCTGATTTGTTAGGTTTTTTTTTTTTTTTTTTTTGACTAATGTTCGGCTCTTAGGGTCATATCACACGAAATTAATTTCATGTGAATTCTCTAGTCGTACCTAGGGTACAGTGACCGAACATGATTTATGTATTTCTCCCGGAAACCTCTATTTTGAAATTTCATCCGCAGAACAAAAAACGGATGACATCAACATGACATTTCGACTTTTTCCTTGGTTGATCGGATCCCCCAAACGTGTAGTGTAGATAGTCTGCCTTTGATTTTCCGCTTGACCAAAAAAAAAAAAAGATAGTCTGCCTTTAACCGAACCGATGATAAAATTAATTGAGATGCACGTGCGCTGGTTTAAATAACCTAGCTGTCAGAGAAAAAAAGAACTCCTAGAGGAAAGAAATGATGGGGTTTTTACAACTTGGGTTTAGGCCATTGGGCTCTTCTCGGTGTGGGTTCATAAATCGTGTCACTGGTCCATCGATTATGCCCAGTAGATATGGCCTTGGAAAGTTGCACAGTTGAGTAGCCCCAGTTGGACACTGGTTAAGGGCCTTCAAGGGTGTGCTCATTTGAAAGCGAATTTGGGTCGTGACACCGATTCCACAACTCAAAGGAAAAATGACGGTTCAGGATGTATTTTGATAATTAATATCCGCTAATGACATTTCAGTAGATCGGAGTATGTAGTTCTTTGATTATCACTAAATATAACTTGGTTCTTGTGTTTTTGTTTTGTTTTGGGAGATAACTATTCGAAAAAAGTAATAGGCTTTTATCCATGTTAACCAATTGTGTAGTAACTTTGTGATTGGTAATCTTGTATTAGATTAAGCATTCTAACTTACTTTGTTTGCATTTGTAACTCCAGAAAGCTCAAAGGATTGTAGTGATTCATCCTTAATAAGCTATGCTAGTTCAAATTACTTTGCTTGATTTATACTCCGAATGCAAATCAATGCCAACTGGTCTTTCTCTTGGGGCTATCATTTCTGGTGTTAAACTAGTCACTCTATGTCATAAAATGATTGAATATATTGTTTTTGTAGTCCTTACTCCTTCATTCAAACTTGCAGACTAAATGTGTTTTTTTGTACTTGGGGTTATTAGAGGTGGGTCGTTAACTTAAATTCTGATGCCTGCAAAAGTCTTTGGTTGAACAATCCGAAAATTGAGGTAACATATTGGTCCATATTCTTTGATTTATGTATTGTTGCTTTCTTTTCTATGTCAATTATTCAAGTGGTCCAAAGGATTCTAGGTGGGGAATGAATAAGCCGAGGATTTTCTATCTTTGCTAAGGGAGTGGGTAAAATTATGTAAAGAATTTTGATTAGTGGATTTTGATATAGAAGATTCAGATTCTGAAGAAAATAGCTTGGACTGTGATGATGACGAATATTCAGTTTCTCCGGGGGAATATGAAGTAGCAAAGCTACTCTCTATTTGTTATGATGACCCAAATGAAATCTAGAAGATTGGATTGTATTTTAAGGCATTCTCACCAAAAAGAATTGTGGAATGACCTTTGAATATCAACCTCTGTGATTGTTTGCTTTCACAGAGGTTGAGATTTGATTCTTCGTTTCAACAAGGTAACCTTTACTCATATGCCAAGACTCAAGAACAAATTCCCTGATGCTCTTGCAACATTGGTGTATGCGTGTAAAAATTCTAGCCTATCACAAATTGTCACGTGTTGCTAGAGCATACAAATTGACCAGTCAAATGTCGCCAAGTGCCTGTAAGTCAAAGTCAAAATTTAATGGACGCGCGCAATCAAGTGATGCCAAGGGTCCTTGGTCAAAAGTCAAAGACATGTAAATGGACCAATCAAATGGTGCCACGTGTCAAAATTACACAGTTATTATTTTATCAAGTTCGGCCAATCAAATCAGGCTCCTTGATGAATAATAATAAATCTTTTTATATATAATTACCTTCTCTAAAATAAAAAGAAAGAGAAGGTAATTACTAAATTATTATTATTCCTTTTAAAATCAATAAAGGAAATAATTGAAGAGATTAATGGAAGGTTAGAATTGGAGAATCCATCCCACATCCTTATAAATAGCTCAAAGCTACCTAATACACTATGTGAATTCGAAAAACTTATTTTTTTAAAACCCTTGACATTAGGTAAAAATCAGCCACAAAGAAGCCAAATTGGTAACTAAGCTCTCGTGATTTTGCTTTTTGCTTCTCATACATATATACGTATGAGAAAAGAGAAAGAAGAGGCGGAAGAAGTATACCTCATGAGTCAGGAGAGAGTTGAAGAGATCGATGACAATAGCAGACCAGTTGGCAGTGAGAGATTGAGTGAGAGAGGCGAGAGATTGAGTGAGAGAGGCAGTCAAATGAGACCCTTTTGTGTTTTTTTGGTTCAAATCTAACGACGAGGGTAAGATCTTTAAAATCCTAAGGCTGAGATCAATTTTTAAAAGAAGCATGTTTTTCTTGTGCCTTTCGCCTTGTTGCCTTTTGTGCCTACCTTGCGCTTTATGGAAGTCGCTGCGCCTGGGCTACCTTAAGGTGCAAGAGGTGCGTTGGGCCTCGCCTGGCGCATAGGTGCGCTTTTGACAATAACGAGGTCTATGAGAGGGAGGCTTTGGGATGACTAAGTTCTCCATCTTAGCAGTGTTCTAAAAGACGGCCTAGGCAGTACCCCGTTGTCGTGCCTAGGGTCCTAGGCGGTTGTCTAGGCATCGGCCCAATTAATCGGTTGCTAGGCACAATTAATCGGCTAGGCGAGGCTATTAGGCGGCTCAGCAGTGTAATTTTTTAAAATTAAGGACTAGGCGCTAGGTGGAATAGCTGGGGCTAGGTGGACGATTAGGCGGCTTGGTGGTATAATTTATTATTGGAGTGTTATATTTAATGTTTTGTTTTACTTATATTGTTATATTTGCTTTCAAAACTTAGGGAGGGGGTAGAAGAATATTTTAAAAAAAATAAAAATAGAAAATCTGCCTAATGTCTAGGTGCCGATTAATTAGCCTATTTGCTAGGCGGAGCCCGGCCGCCCAACTACCGCCCATCGACTTTTAAAACACTGCATATTTGTGCTCGGAGGCAATGACGCAGGCACCGAGGTTTTAACCAAGGCTCGTCTATTGCTATTTGGGAACTACACCCAAATATCCCTTTCTATAAAGGCTCCCTTTTTGGGTTAAAGACTTGCAATTCAGTTCAAATACTTCATATTATTTAGTTCTTTAGTTGAGATTATCTATGAAGCATCGACGGTAGAGACACGCTTAAATACGTATTGGACACGCTACATGGTATGTCCAATAATTTATATTATTTTTTAATAGTGGACACGGTTGGGCTTAATATGAAATTTGTTAAAAGTTTTGGATTAAACTGTAATTTTGCCTTTGAAATCTATATTAATGGCCGACTGGTTCATTTTCACTTTACTCTCTAATTCCAAGCCCTAGACAGTCGACGACGAGGAGATCTCAGACTCCTCTCCTCTCCTCTCTCGGGTATCTCTCTCTCTCTCTCTCTCGTCTCTATCTCCCTCTGTCGTCCCTCTGTCTCTCGTTCCTCTTTGTCTCTCTCGTCTCTGTCTCTCTCTCTCTCTCTCTCTCTCTCTGTGTCTCTGTATATTTGTGTGTATATTTATGTGTATATATATATATATGTATAACTGCTCCTGGATACTGTTTTTTTTTTTTATATTGACTGTATATATATGTATTTATGCCTTTAAAAGGATGACTGTTTTTTTACCTGCATACTGTTTTTTTTTTTATTTGAACCATGTTAATCTCATACATTAATCATATAGGACATGTCTTCCTCAATGGGTGCTAAAATGTTAAAACTACTAATGGTTAGTATTTATGGGGAAATATGAATGTTAACTGTTAAGTTGTTCATTATTTACATTTTGCAATGTAAGCAGAAAAGAATATATATCGAGGCGGTTCCAGAGACCCCTAAAAAACCCCCCAAATCTTAATCTCATAGTTTCCGATCAAATTTTGATGATCCGAGCCGCTTAATGTGTTCAGAACGTGATGGTGCCTGTGAGAAATTAGCAAAAAAAATAACCGGGAAGGGCTTGATTTGAGCAATTTTTTATTGAACCGTTCAATAAAATTCAATAAAAAACTATTCGAATGAGCTTTTCCCGGTCATTTTTTTCTGATTTCTCTCGGGTATCTTTGAAATCACGTTTTGATTACATTGAGCGGCTCAGATCATCAAAAATTCAATCGGACACTTTGGGGTTTTTTTTTAGGGGTCTGTGAAACCGCCCCATATATATATATATATACACACACACACACGCACGCGCGCGCGCGTGCGGCGTGTCCCTGCCGTGTCCCATTTTTTTAGAATTGCCATGTCCCGTGTCCGTCTCCGTGTCCGTGCTACTTAGGAGATTATTAACTCTGTATTGTAACCGTAGACCTTCCAGTGACAAGATTGCTGCAGTACAAGTCAACATATTGGTATTCTTACGCTATCTGCCGATCTGCGTTCCCGTCATAATTGTGACAACATGAGAGTGAGAGAGAATGTGGATAGATTATTGGAGCAAAGGGTCTTCAGCCCTCTGAATTAAGAGATTTAGTCCTCGTATATGATTTTTTATTTTTTTTTTAAAGAGAACAATGAATTTTAATCACATTGAAAGAGAGGTTCACCCCACAATTTTTAAGGGCCTGATTTTGTTGGTATAGAGTTGATACTCTTCATGGTTTCTATGTTGATGGGTTTGACCATGTGATTGTTCTGAAAGTTTGAAACCACTATCTAGTATTCAAGCAGTGTAAGTGCAAATGCCTTTTTGTGATTTTGTCCATAAATCTATAAAACTCTGTAATTGTGATATTTGTGTTGTTTGGGTGCAACGGTTATCTATTGAATTTGCGGCTATGAAGTGCGGATACTTCGAAATTTGTCGCATTCGGGTTAATACTTGTTGAATATCGATATGCACCCGATAAGTATCGGATCCGGCAAATAAGCATCCTGATAAATTAAATGTTAAATTTTGGATACACGAGAGATACTCGCGGGATACGTCCGGACACGTTTTGGGATATGGCGGTGTCTTAAATGATTTTTTATTTTATAGAATTAAGTAGAAAATATAAGTGGGAAGCTGTAATAATACTATAAAACAATCATAAATACAAAATAGAAACCCATGATTGGGATTGTTGGAATCGATAACCTGAGGCTTGAGCAAGTCGATTCTTATAAATCCTAGGTCGCGATTCCAGATTCTCTCTCTCTCTCTATCTCTCTCTCTCTCTCAAAATCAATCAAATTGTCTCCCTTCGCCTCTCTCTCGATTGGTCTCTCCCTGTTTCTTTTTCTCTCTATTTCTTTATTATGACATACATGGATATATGTTATATATGTGCACAGTATTCGTAAGTGGAAAATAGATAAATATAGTATATACTATATAGTATTAGAAGCCGTAATATTTACCGATGAAGGCGAAGGGGATGCAATTGAAGTTGGCAATCGAAGGCGAATGTTGATATGAGTGGATATTACTAGAATTTTCACTTCTTGTTTTGGACTTTTGGCATGTATTGACTGTTGGATGCTTTGTATTTTGTTTGTGTTCTCATTGTCTGGAATGACTTTTGACATGGACATGTGCTTAATGCTTAATATTGGCAATTCAACTACTCTTTTTATTTCTTTGCAGTTTGCCCTCCATTTTTATCCCTAGTAGGAGACTAATAATAATAAAAACCTATGATTTTCACACCCATATCCCCAACGTATCCGTATCCTATTTTTTTAGGTATTGCCGTATCCGTATCCCATACCCGTGTGTGCTTCATAAACTGCGACAAAGTGAACTCAACTCGATGTAAACTTCCTTTCGGTATCACCATTGTATCAAACTGTTCTCCCTCCCAGTGTGGGATTCCAGAATTCATTTAAGGTCCGCAATTTTGTCTGACAACAGGTGAGCAGGGGTATTTGTCTGTGTAATTAAATAATTTTGATGAATCAACAAGGTTAGGCTAGTTGGCTAGAATCCTTGCAGCTCCTAATCAAGGGTTCGGCTGCCCCTCCCTTTGTCGAGACTTTCTCCCTCTCTGTGGGAGTGTATTTGTGGTGGATGGATTTGTTTTGTTTCTTTCATAGTGTTATCTCATGCATGGTTACAGATTGATAAAATGGATAATTTAGATGCATAGCAATGATTGCTCTATTTGTTTGGTCTGTTACTGATAGATTATGCAGCTTAGACAAAGTGTACCAATGATGGGTAAAATAACTACTCAAAATGTAAGATTTATAATTTAGCTCGACAGTTTTTCCATCACAACTGCAGCAAAGCTCTCTATGTTCTCTGGATTTCATTAATGTATTGCCTTATTGCTTATAAATGGCTGAGATAGGTATGAATGTAAAGAGAGGGGAGGATAAAGTAGGTGAGAGAAACTCAAATATTAATTGTTTAATCTTTACCTCTGCTACACTCCCTCTCCAAAGTTACAGAGCCTCTGCAACCAAAGGTATAATACCTTTGAGAGTACCTAGGCTGGTGTTGGTTACTTTTTCTGGATTTACTCTCTACTTAAGAGAAGGGGAAAGTAAAGAGTCTTTTGTACATGATCTTATGCTTATACTGCGTAAAATGAAATAAGTCATGGTTAAGGGGATTGCTATGAGGGTTGACGTGTGCCTGCCAAAGCTTGTCGTGGCTGAGCTTGAAGCCTGATTAGTTGGCAAACCAGACTTCCCAATGTAGCATGGGTAGAAAGTTTTGAAGGCCAGTTCTGCTTGGGGCCAAACCTATTTTTTTTATACAAATTGATTAGGAAATAAGTGTCTGACGGCCCAAGTCCCACCCTAGCATGGTACTTAGGGGGTGGGCAATTTTGGGGTAATGAGTAAGAAAAAGATAGCGCAAAAAGAAAATGAGGCTTCTTCTAAATATTTGTAATTGATCATATGGTTGATAAAAAATCAACCAGGAGAATAGAATCATCAGAGGTCTCTGAAGGACAACACATGTAGCTTATTCTATTTTTCTTGTACTGCAGATTCATAGCCTTGGTCTCAGTTATCGTTGTCTTTCTTGGTGACCTAGATAGATCTCCTTTCGAGATCATGATTTCTATTTTCCACTTAAATAGGATTTAGGATTCTAGTATAGGGTATTTAATCCATATACGTCTTCATATAGTTTATGAAGTGCTCTGATAATCCCAATCTTTCTCGCTATATTCGTTTTTAGTCGTTTCTAACAACTCATGAAAAGTTAAAATTTGTTCTATTTTGTACTATCGAGCATGTTTGTTTGCTTATTACATGCATGATAGAATGGTTTCTGTAAGATTCTTAGTGTCGTTTCTTGGACTTGATTTCAGAAGGAATATAATCCATTATGTTTCTTTACTAATTGTTGATTGTGTCTGTCTTTGTCTCCGTCCCTCCTCCTAGATGGATTGGCAAGGGCAGAAGCTAGCAGAGCAGTTGATGCAAATTCTGCTCGTCGGTTTTGCGGTGGTGGCATTTGCAACAGGCTATGCATTGGGTTCATTCCAGACAATGTTACTAGTTTTTGCCTCGGGGGTAGTTATCACCACTTTGATCACTGTTCCCAATTGGCCTCTCTTCAATCAACACCCTCTCAATTGGCTGGATCCAAGTGAGGCTGAAAAGCATCCAAAGCCGCATGCAGCTAATTCTAGTTTGAAGAAGAAGACCAATAAGAAGTAGGTCTTTTTCACTAATTGTAATGAGCCTCTAGGTTTTAAGGACTTTCCGGATGTAATGGGTATCTGTCTCTGTGCTTTTTTGCTCAATGGACCAACTTTGTAGCCTTGATTTTACATCTTTATACAATTACAGAAGGATTTCTTTTGGGGGCTTTCATCTTGGTCTTAATTTGCTTGGGTCTCGATTATACCTGTCGTTCAGTTCTTTTCGCTGATTATTGGAGTGTGGTCCTCCATGCATGGGGAAAAGTCATTTCAATGTGGTATGGATCTCAGTTTTGTCGATGGTTCAGCAGTTCTTATTCTTTCACATGCATGATGCATTGGCTTTTTTGTTGTCCCTTGTACAGGATTTAACCATTCATCAGATCTGTATATATTTATTTGGAGTCCGTTTCAAATGAGGACCTCTTAACACGCGGATCGTGCGGACCTCCCATTTCTGGATCAAATTTTGATGATCCGAACTGTTCAATAAGATAAAAACTGCTTAGATCAAGTTCGTTTTGTTCATTTTTTTTTCTGATTTCTTATTGGTATCCTAAGAATCATGTTTTAAACAAATTAAACGGCATTTTTTTTTCTTCGGATTGTTTCCCTGTAGGTGTGGTGATTCAATACCAGATTCATATGCCCACATAGTTCTGATTTTATTGCTGTGAAAAAGAAATTTATATTTCAGGATTGGTGAAATTTTTTCTTAGATGAATTTAGCGTAAATATACATTTTTATGAGATTTTTCCTTGAGACATGTCTGGACGCTAAAGATTCACCATATACCTGCCAGCATTTCAATACAAATTCCAACCCTTACTGTGCGAATAGGATGTGCTAAATTCTTTCTTTTCAAAATCATAGTAATTTCGAAGGTGTTTTTTTGGGACTCTTTGAGAATCTCATGTGGTATTTTATATGATAGTGACCACATCATATGATGTAGCTCACACATCACATGTAATTGGTTTTACAGTGAGATGCACAGTGCCACATTAGACAGCGAGATGCACAGTGTCACATTAGACGATGACATGATATACATTATAACCATAGCATGCGCTAAAGAAAAAATGGTTGTTCTTGTATTTGAGATACAACCCAAGCCCCTTGGCCTGCAGCAGATGAACCTGCAGTTCTTGAACATCACATAATCGCTATGAGCACTACCACAAGATGTAGAAAATGGTGGGGGTCATCCGCCTAACTTTTGTGTAGCAGTTTTTCTCAAGGGACTTAAGGCTCCGTTCCAGAAACGAAATAAGAACTTATTTTTTGTGTAATAAGAAGGCTTGTTCCTGAAAAGATGGCACAATTACTTATATTTTGAGAAGACAATTTCAAGTTCAAAAATCATGTGTTTACGCAAATAATTTTCCTAACAATATGGATCTTATTTGATAGATCTCATTGAGATCTTTAATACGGTGCAAAAAAAATTGAAAAATTATTTCTCATTTACGTTATTTTTTAGTTTGAAAATGAGAAATAAACTGCTTATTTGTATTTTGTGGAACAAACCTTCTTATTTTTCTTTGAGAAGTGGCAAAATAAGTACTTATTTTTTAAGAAGGTTTCTGGAACGGAGCCTAAGAAAACAAATGTCCATCCCACTGAAAGCTGTACCTACAGAGAAGAGGCCAGAGCTCATACGAAGCTGCTTTCTCGTTTCTAATACTAGTATTTGTGTGCTTAAAAGTTCGTCCAAACAAGTAGTAAGCCATAACAAAGCATGCGGTTCTATTCCATTAAAGCAAAGCGACGATGCACGAAATTGCCATTGAAGCCTACTAAGTAGGAGGTTTAGGTATGTACACCGGATTCGATTCTCCAAGGACCAAGGCACTACAGAAACTACAATGTTCCGATTTCAAATCAATACAAGTGTAGCGCAAAAGAAAACCATAGGCTCTAAGGCATTTGTTATAGATTGCAAGTGTCGACAATCGCACCTCTACCATATGAGTGGAGCATGAGTGCGTAAAACCATCGTATGCAGATTGATTCTCTGTATCCAACCTTCTATCAATTTTAGCTTTCATCGAGCAAGTGCTTTGCTCCATTTCTAAAGGCAAATCCTCATCTCTTAACATTGCACTTTGTGAACCACTCAACCTCCATGGTAAACCGGGGTAGAGCAATGTGTTCTTCCTATTAGTATTTTCTATTTTTGTTTGATCAACAGGTAAAGAAACTATGCATGGCGTATAGAATGAGACATGTTTCCTACTGGCTTTCATGCCTCAAGGCTCTTAGTATGGAATCATCTAGCAAGTTGTCGTCATCATCAAGATCGTCCAGCTCCTCTATTATTGACTGGTTGACCGTCTTCTCCGGTGCTTCGTACGCTCCAACCTTGGTTCAGCTTGCTTGACACCCATCTCTCCCACCTTGTATCTGCAGGCATTAAAATACAGAGGCAAATCAGAACAAGAATCATGTAATAACACACATCCAAGGCAATAGACTAAGTTAATCACAAAAGCTAAACAAATTTCATCTTAAATCAGGACTTCTCAAGCACAGTTTACTCACAATGGTCCAAAATCATTGCAATTTTTATTTTTTATTTTTATGTACGTAATGAAAATATCCACAAATAGTTGGCTAATGTACTTCTTCGGACAATAAAAAATGAGTATGCCTGGATTTTCTAACAATTCTAAAAGTAATTCAGATACCTGCAAACTCCAACATGAACGATGAGGTAGGAACATTTTCTCAGGGATTGGAAGTTCATATCCTGAACAACTACATGGAGACTGCCAACCAAAAAAAAAAAAAAAAGACTACATAACAGATAAAGGAAGAACCTCAATGAAGCCAGTAGTTCCAGCCTATTCCTTCGAAGTGATCAGAATCGCATCATGGCAAGAGTTAGTAAATGCCACAAAATATAAAGCAGCAACATGAGACCCATAAAAAAAAAATTGAATTTCCTTATTTACTTTGTTGTGCGTGTCACAGTGAAGTATAAATTGTAACAGTGACTAGTGCGAAATAACCAGTTCTGTAGCTATGACAAATAGTCAAAAAATGTGACATGGTACATTGAAGGAAATGAACTTCTTGGCGGCGTCATTACGTTAGAGGACAGCAAAGGAGGATATATAGCATTTCCAACTTTTCCACAGGAATTTAATTTATAAATCACTAGTGATTGCAAGGTACTACATGAGTACATGGCTACTATAAGAATCATGTGGTCAACTTGAGTTTGTACACCACAACCAAACCGACAAGCATGACACATAAGTTTCAGCTACGGATCATACCTTACGTCTCCCTCTCTTTTGGTTCCAATTGTTCTCAATTGAAATTCCTCTCTGATTCTTATCTCATCAAGCAGCTGGAAATAGTAGTATGGATATCTTTCCCAATCAACATTTACAACACAACCCGGTTCACCAACATGCAAGCAATCGTTAAATGAGCATTTTGTGGGTTCACTATCCTCTAGCATTCTCTGGATCTGAAGAGTGAAGGAAAGTAATGGCAGCAGATGAAGACAAACAAACGACATGATGCTAGCTGAGACTGGCAGACCAACGTAACAAACGAAAAGGCAAATGCACAAAGTTGAAACTAAGAACCTCTGGGAAATATTGGGCGAGTGATTGCTCTGTTACTTTCATTAAAACTAGGTTGGCTAAACCCAGGAGTATCAGCAAGATACCCGCCTCCAGATAGCGGAAGTAGAGTGCTTCCCCTTGCCACTTTTTGTTGACACTTCTCCAACACGCTGATCTTCAAACCACTTGCCGTCTAACATCTGAAGCAGGTTACAAATAAGGGGAACAAATGACTGACTGGGAACACATGCACAATGTAGACAAGACAACAGAATATCATAAGACCAAAGACAGCAAACCTACAGAAATACAGAATCAAACCAGTTATCCACTTCAGTGGCACCAAGAACTGGCTTATGGCTTCTCAAAGCATTGATCAGACTGGACTTTCCTACACCGCTTGGACCCACGATTACAGAGGTCTGTTCTCTCAAAGTGAACTGAAGAGTATCGAGTTCATGTTTTGATTCAACACTGCAAAACAATTGGTTCACAGCCCCACTTGCGAAGCCTAGTTTTCCATGCCTCTAGTGACTGCAATATCCATCAAGGTTTTTATTTTACCTAATTTTTGGGTAAACAACACACTTGAGTAAACATTTTTGGCTGCTCTGATGTGCGTGCTGTCAGATATCCCTAGGCCATTAACACTTATGTTGCAAATAAAAATCACAAAAAAAAGAATTCTATCGTACCCACCCAAACATAAGTGACAAAACAAGAAACCGATTCATTTCCTCTTCGTGTTCAAACAAATCCTTGAACTTTTCCATTACTTTTTCCTATTTGTTACCCAAGTCCTTGATCCAAATACATTCTCAACTTCAACATTGTTGGACTCGGAGTGTCTCCATGGATTTGGTTATACAATGTATTACGAAACAACCAAAACCTCTTGATCAACAAGCTCCGACTTATTGAGAGCCAAGGTGAGTGGAATCCCAGTCGACTCAACTTCCACCAAAAACCTAGTGAGAACAATTCACTCCCCAAAATACACAATTTACAAACTAAAATGAAAGAATTCACACCTCAAAATGCAGAATTCACACATCACAATTCACTCCCCAAAATACACAATTTACAAACTAAACTAAAATTAAAGAATTCACACCTCTTAAATACAAAATTCACCCCCTCTAGAATGAAAAAATTCACACATTTTTTAATAATTCACCCTCCAAAATGAAACAATTCACACCCCTTTACATGTAGAATTCACACAGACACCATTTACATCCAAAAATTTCACAATTCACTCTAAAAAAAAAAAAATTTGCACATAATTTTCTATTCAATATAAGTCTTATTTGATAGATCTCTTTGAGTAGATTCTAAAAATATAAATATTACAAAAAAAAAAACTTATATATTTTATAAAAGATACTATTGAGTTTTAAATTTTGTAATGCAAAAAGTAACAAATATGTCCACGTCAGCATGTGTCAACATCAAACACATGTTCGTGGAAAAAAAACTCATCAACCACATGCTTATATGTTATCCACGCAAGGAGGTGAGGGCAAACTAGAAAAAACATATTTGAAAAGGGCATAAGTGGGATAGCGCGACGAAAGAGGGTTGGCACGAAACCCAATACAAAATATGGGATCGGCGAGGAATTTTCCAATCGTTTATTCATGGGAAAATGACGGCTCAGGACGTGTTTTGATAATTAATACTTCTTAAAGACATGTTAAGAACATTTGTTAATGAACAAAATGTCATTTGCGGGTATTAATTATTAAAACACGTGATTTTCCCTTTATTCAGGCAACAATTTCCAATCAGATCACGAGACCCCAATATGGGCTTCAAGACTGTACAACAGAATACACCAGCACTTAACCCAAATGGCCCATTAAAACTTGAAGATCAAGAATTTTGGGTTTTTTGGGCCCGTCATTTCGCATTCTTTTCTTCTCTTTTTTTAATTTATTTATCCGTGTCATTTCGCATTCTCAGTTGGTCAAAATTACTAGCATTTTTATGAAGGGATGAGCTTTATATTTTATGGACGACGGAATCAAATATCTAAAACCTCACACATTTAATTGCAATTAGATCATTTTTGACGATGTGAAAGATAAATATTGTAGTCTTGGTGGAATATTTAGGGCAAGTTTAAATATGTAAAGTTTCAAGAAAAAAATATACATATTTCTACAAGGATTTCAAAACCAACTCATGTTACCATATGGTCCATCCACGCAGGATAACACCCGTCTTATCTTTAGATCAAGACAAATGGTTATTAATTGAAGTATTTCTTCGAATGTAATTGGATCTTGAATTTTCTGTGAAAAAAGAATATTCAGGCCTCGTTCTACTAACGAAATAAGTACTTATTTTTTACCCGATAAGAACCCATGTTCCGCTAACTTTTTACCTTCTTATTTTGCCTTCTCATTTCTACATTTCAGAATCTGTACCGTTTTCTGATCACTTAACTCCCATAGGAAAATAAATAAATTCAGAATGTCTTATTTTAAAATTTTCCATTTCTCCTATTCATTTCCTCAACAGATATTTGAAAATTCAAACACAGCCTTAAGGATTTGCAATTATTTTTTTGGGGGGTCAATTTGGTTCTGAACTGAATTCACCTTTTTCTTCAAGTGGGCTTGCTAGGGATGAGCTAAGTCCGCCCTTTCGGTAGTCCAACAACAGAAGAGATTATATTCTCTCACAATCTTATCCTATTTTTCACTGGGGCAAAAAAGGCATGAGAGATAAAGGATTAGGTTTACAGTATGGTCACCCATTCCCCCCTCATTCATATCTTCCCAAATTAATATTAATTAAGACTTAAAAAAATAATGGGGCTTTTCTTTGCTTCGTGATCCCTGCAAAAGCACATAAATAGTGGACGGGGGTCCATGGAATCTCTCTCTCTCTCTCTCTCTCTCTCTCTCTCTCTCTCCTTCCAGAAGTTTAAAGCATGCAATCCGCTGAAGTGACATTCATATAGTGCCATTTTCTTTTGTTAAGGGCATTCCCTTTTGTATGGTTTATAAGGTTGGAAATGTGTTCGAGGCACATCGATCCCAAGGAATAGGGGTTCGCTAATTAATTAATCCTCAGGGGATTAGTTTAGTCCCCTTGTGATGAATTCGGATGAGTCAACTAAGTAGATAGTTAATTTGGGTGTCTTCATCCGGATCACAGAGTTAAGACAAGTAAGGGGAGTTGAATAATAGTATTATATCATGGTCATAGTTTGGTGGTTAAGGAAGAAAAGTTTCTCGATGCTGAGATTCTTAGAATGCACGTATGTAATGGCGAGATAAAGAGCCAACGGCGTTGTTCTCATTTCTGCTCTAACAATTACCATTATTGCTGATTACTTGTGTAAAGTAAATCTTAAAAGGGTAGGAAATTATATATTGTGCTTCTCTTTGCTTACAGTGTTACTCTACCTTTATATTCATCTTAATGTGGTACTCTCTTCTTTAAATTTTATTGAATTTCCGTTTGACCAAAAAAAAATAAAAAAAATATGCCAGGTGTTGAAGAAGAAGGAGAAGGAGAAGAATCTTACCAGCCAGCGAACAATATCATTTCCGAATTAGAGAGGAATCCGGCGAACTTTGGATTTCATATCGTGGCGACTGAATTTATGTTCTGCGAAGTTGAAGTTAATCGTATTTTGGAACTTAATATATGTACTTCAAATTAGATGTAATCAAATTATGCTTTTTGCTAAATTAAGTAAACTGTCTTATATGTACTTCAAATGAGATGTAATCAAACTAAGCTTTCGCTTAATTAAGTAAACTGTCTTTTTAGTTTAAGATGAAATCATTTTAAGAGAAGATTTAACTAACGTTTTACCCAAAGTAATACTAGTCTTCATTGAGAAGGGAAATTGACCACAATGTGGGATGTCCCTTGCAAATCAGACATTTCCTCTAATTGCAATTATTGTAACTTCACATCAAAACGACAACTCATTGCAACTTAAGGGCTATATCCGTTCCAAAACACCTTTTTAAAAAATAAGTATTTATTTCACATTTTTAAATTAAAAAATAATGTAAATAAATTTTTTTTTAAATTTTTTTTGCACCGTATAAAAAATTTCGATAAGATCTATCAAATAAGATCCATATTGCTAGGAAAATTATTTGCGTAGATACATTATTTTTGAGCTTGAAATTGCCTTATTAAAAAATAAGTATTTAAAATGAGTTCCGGAATGGAACCTAATTAATTAAGGTAGGATTAATTAGTAAGAAGGCAGGCATCATTCTCCATTCAAGATGAAAGCAGAGGTGCCCTTTGAAACGACATCTGATTGCACAATTGTAGCTTATTGTTGTTTAATTGACATTAAAATGAGCAAAAAAGAGTCTCCTTATTTTAGGCCCCCCCCCCAAAAAAAAAAAGCAGAAGAAAGGCAAAAAGTTTGAGAGTTGACCGAGTTCATACTGCAACATCGATAACTCATGTAGTAACTCGCTAACCTATCGACACCCCCTATGAAAACCGGAGAAAAAAAAAAATGTTCGAACACATTTTGAGATGAACGTCTTTCAACTAAACAATATTGTTCGGTTTGTTCACTCCCCGGCCCTCTCACCGACGACGGTTAAAAAGGTGAATTACCAATGCAAAATTGGAGCCTTGGAGACCATGGATGTCTTTTTATTGTGTAGATAAAATGATTATTCAAAGGGCGTTAACATCAACTATTATTGGGGTGAGATAGTCTCGGTTCCAAATGATGTGGGTTAGATGAGCTATCAACACCTTGAACCTTCTGATTGAATTTAGACTCCATCACTTACAACCTTTTTATGATCTTTATTTTATTTTATTTTAAATTTACCCTTAAAGGTAAAAATGAAATCTTTATCATGTATCCCCCCCCCCTTTTTTTAAAAAAAAATAAATTTCAAGTTCTAACTTTATAGGTAAATACCGATGGAGCATGTACCTTCCAATATAAACCTAGGAGTAGGAAGAATGATCAATGTCGGAATTTCATATTTTTATTGATACACTGCAACATTTATTTGGACTTCGAGGCATGAATTTTTGCAAACAACATGGGGTGAGTTCTTTCACTATTTTTAGGATCGATCTGTAAAAGTGAATTTAATTTATGAGAAATTGGCCGGGTTTATTAGGTATCATCGAGTTTTTCATAACATTTAATCTACAAATTCCTTAATTGGAATACTTCAGTTTCCAATAAGCATGTGGTGAGCCTATAGTACTTTACTACACAAGCATTTTTTTTTTTGTTTTTTTGTAACTATTTGTTTTGGTTGATTTATGAGCACTTCAACTAACGGTGTAGTAAAAAATCATAATAAAAAAAATAAAATTTTATACCACAAAATGTTAAATAAATAAATAAATATCTCAAATCTCTGTA
>BPLS01000191.1:1534583-1580284 GCA_019656275.1 Rhododendron kiyosumense | reverse complement strand
TCCGTTTCTAAAAATCTTATTAAAAAATAAGCAAATTATTTTATATTTTTAAATTTAAAAACAATATAAATAAAAATAATTTTTCAAATTTTTTTTGCACCGTTTAAAATATCTCAATGAGATTTAACAAATAAAATCCAAATTGATTGAAAAATTATTTGCTTAAACACATGATTTTTAGCTTAAAATTGCATACTTAAAAAATAAGTACTTATTTTGAATTCAGGAACAGGGCCTGCCTTTTAGAAAAAGTCTGGTTTTGTTCTTATTTGAATTTTTTTTTTGTTTTTGTTTGTTTTGCACCAAAAATTTTTGACTTTCTAAGAAAAGTACAATTTTATTTTTACCCCATTATTTTGAACAATGACTACTTTTAAGTAAAAAAAAGTCGACTTTTTTTATTATTTAAAAGTGGTACTTGTTCAAAATATTTGGGTAAAAGTAAAAAAAAAATTACTTTTCCGATTCGTCTCTTTGAGATGAATCAAAAAGCCAAAACAATTTGACACAAAATGAACAAACGTGAAAAAAATTCAAATAAGAACAAAATCAAAATTTAAGAACATTATTTATTGAAAATCATTCACAAAAAAAAAAATCCAAAATTTTAAATGCCAGAGCTCACACACTTTTGACTAAAGGAATCAAATAAAGGAACATCCATACTTTTCCTGCTCTAGCTAAACCATGCTTATGTCTGATAGGATTGATTATGTCAACACATCCCTGATATGTACGAATCACATTTGGTGATGATGATCGATCATTCCAACTTGGAAATGGTAAAACCAGTACTGTTTAAAACTTGTAAAAGTGATGTAACTATCCAATAGACTAGTCATAGACAATAGTTGCAGAGGAAAAAAATTTTAAAACATTATTAGTTGAAGTGTGCATAAAGAATCCTGTTATTCCTATATTTTCTTAATTGCTTTGTGGATAGTTCATCGAGTGGTTAGGAGAATCATCTAACTAAAAGTATTATGACTATCAAAATCATTAGGTTCCGTTTCGCTAAGTTTCTTATTTTTTAAATACTTATCTAGCTTTCGTTTTACAAAAGAAATTATTCTTTCACAATTTACGGCCTTAAAAGATTTTGTATTTGATCCAGTGGATTGAGTAACATCGACACTCATCTTGTAGTAATCTACTACTCCGTAATATTTTCTTCGATAGGATACATTATCAAGTTGCAAAGACAATGCAAAAAGTTCACTAACCCGCTAATGTACTTGGTAGTAGTATTTATTTATGAACAAAAGAAAAACTGAGAACACCAAGGTTGGCCAAGCAGTTTTGACTTGAGACTTAGATGTTTGTTCGATCCATTTTAAGAGATTAGGTTCAAGGGAAGTGCTACAATACACACCTTTTATTTGGGTGTGTATCATATGCACCCTCATTGAAATACACTAAAATGTTATGATTTCCAAAATGTAATGAATTTATTGCTAAAAAGTTACGAATCATATTGATGAAAAGTTATGAATTTTTAGTATAAAATGTTATGAATGACCGGTCCTACAAGTAATTTTTCATGAGATGACACTATATGAACCACACAATCCGTGCATATGTATACACTGTAAATGGGTGTGTATTGAAGATTTTCCCTATGGGGAAGTTCAATTAGTTTTGTCAACAACTCTTGGGGTCACCTCACTCCACGCGTAAGCGTCTACTCTAAGGGTCATCATCGGGCCGGGCCAGCCCGCCAAGTCGCTGCCCAAGCCCGCCCACGGGCCTGGCTGACCGGGCTTTTTCTTTTTGGCGGGCCAGGCCACGTACCATAACTTGAAGCCCAAGCCTAGCCCACGGGCTAGCCCAATTGGCTGGCCGACGAGCCAACGGGCGAGCTTAAATTTCCTTGGGCAAAACTAAACTAAGGGAAAAAAAAAAAAGGGTTTTGTGGGATTTTGGGATAATAGGCGGGCCCGTTGGCTGGCTTTTTGACGGGTATCACGGGCCGGGCTGCCGAGCGGGCTCACGGGCCGGGCCTACGGACAGACCGAGTAAAAATTCATAGGTCCGAGCATGCCCATTACAACCTACGGGTCGGGCTAGCCAGCCGTTTTACGGGCTCGGGCCGGGTAAAAGCCCGGCGGGCCAGGCGGGCCCTTGGGCTAAATGATGACCCTTAGTCTACTCCTAAAATGGATGTGCGAAGGGCTGTAGGGATTCGTATGAGATGCGCGCAAGTTGACTTAAGACACTCTGTATTACAAAAAAAAAGAATAAAATAAATAAAAGAAAAACCGAGGACAATGGAGGAAGTACTGTACTTGAAAGTTGAAGGCAATGCCAAAATTGTACGTATCCTCCACGCCTAGCTCAACATAATCTCCATCGGTCACGTACTTAAAAAAAGTAAAGGATTTGACGGGATGGAACAACCATTCAATTGAAACAAAATATTGACCAAGGACGAAATACTTCAAAAATATATTTGTAGATGCCAGAACTTCTGATCTTCTAGATAAAATTATGGTAATCATGATGGGTGTAATTTCTACTGCATCGAAAGACTATACAAACATCTGTGTGCAAATAGGGTACGGGACAAATGGTGCCTAACTCGCATTTGAGTCGTCCAAACGTATTTTTGGACAGTCTAGTTCCAAATAGTACTCTCTCCTCATCACTTGAACACCTCTCTTCTCTTTCTCTCTCTCAAATTCTGATCGTCCAAAACATATTTGGACTGATGGCTCGGGATGTGCACCGGACACCACGTGCCCCATGCCCTATTTGCACCTCAAAAATTTCTCGCGTTGTAGTATGTATGTATTTGGACATCCATGTTTGTAGCATTACGATAACACCATCCACCACCGTAGTCAGTGCCTCTGGTGGTCCAGTTGGAATTAGTGTAGGTGTCAAGTACTACCATACGATTTAAATTCCCCGTTAAGTACTTTGTCTGCTGCGTAATTCATTGCTTGGTTGACTGGTTAGCCATAGTATCTGACATGATCATTAAAACTCTACCAATAATATACTGAAAATCTACGCTTACCGATCCAAAATTCCGATCGGAATTTCGACGCCCTACCGGGCACACTTCGGCCACCGAACGGTCGATCCGAGCCGTTCAAAAATTCTATAAAAAAAAAACTGAGTGGGCATGCACAAGAATAAACAGCATCCGACATGTGCGGATGGCCAATCCAATAAATCCATTTTTGTGTTCAAATCAGCCAAAAATGGAGTACTTTGATCGGCCACCTACACATGTCGGATGCCATTTATTCTCACTAAGGCCCCCTTAATTTTTTTTTTTAGAATTTTTGGATGACTCGGATCGGCCGGTGGCCAGAGTGTGCCCAGCGGGGTGTTGGGATTCCTCCCGTCGGAAACTGTAGCTCCACTGAATAATATAATACGCCAATGAAATGCTATTACGTGGCAAGCAAGAAACGAGGGGCTTGATATCCACGTGTCGCACACCTGTAAAACCTTTAAACTCGTGGCACTCATCAGTAAACCTAATCGTTGTTGTATTTAATTGCTAAATTCTCGGTTTCCATGCAATAAGCGCCAAAAATTAGACGTCAAAAGCGATTTGGATCGGTACTTCCACACCTGGGTTGCTTAATTCGCGTGCGAAAATACAAATACAAATGTAAAATATTTTTGCAACACATTCCAAGCAATTCAGGCCCGTCCTGCTAAAGTTTTTATTTTTAATTTCATGAAATATATCATTTTCTTATAATACATCACATTTAATTCAAAAAATAAATACTATAGTTGAACACACCCTAAAATTCACGCGCAGCAATAATTAAGTGCGGGAGCACCATGTGAGAAATTAAAACACGAGCACGTAAACTTTTGAAGGATTATGTGACAAGTTTCACGTACTCCCTTTGTTCCAATTTACCTGTCACAGTTCTATTTTAACTGAATAAACTAGTTATATCTTTAAATTAGTAATAAATTTTATATTAAATATGGATCTTATTTGATATATCTCGATTTGTTTTATAATACAATATTTTCAAAATAACCTAAAACATTATAAATTACAAGATATAATCAATTAAAAAGTGGTACAAGCTCCTAAAAATGACAATTAAATTGGGATGGTCATAGTATTTGATATGTCAGGTTGGTATGTTCAGTCGACGTCGTTTCGTCAGTTAGTAGGAAATGTTCCTTAATGGCACCAGCCGACAAAAATGCCTTTAAATTTAGGGATGTTATGAACGGTGGCCTATGTTCCTTCCTCGAAAATTAAAAAAGAAGGGTGACCTAGCGACATCTAGGTCTTTTTTTTGGATCCGCTAGCGACATCTAGGTCGAAAGACAGTTTTGCCACGACTATGCCATAAATTGTAACAGTCCATCCAAGTAGATGTTTTCTCTTGTAAAAGGGAAAATTTCACGTAGGCACCCGACCTTTCATACAAATCGCACATAAACACCTGACATTTCTTAAATTTCATATAAACACCTGAGCTTTTTAAAAACTCATCAATTCAACACCTGACCTTTATTAAATTTCATATAAACACCTGAACTTTCTAAAAACTCATCAATTCGACACCTACCGTTACTCTTCCGTCTAAAACCAAACGAAAAAAAAGTTAAGTGCTCCTATTTTTTACTTGTTTGAAATAGTGCTAAGATCTTATTTTCCTGATCATTTTATCCTAAAGAATCGTAATTAATTTTTGACTCTAAAGCTCTCGTTAATCAGCCCTAAGAAAGTCGTATAATCAAATATCTCTTAGGGCTAACTAACGAGAGCTTTAGAATCAAAAATTAATTATGATTCTTTAAGATAAAATAAAATGATCAGAAAAATAAGTTATTAGCATTGGTTTAAACGGACTGAAAATTGGAGCAATTAATTTTTCAACAATGTATAAATCGTTTATATATTAAAAAATATAGTTTAAAAATTAAGTACTCCAATTTTCAATCCATTTAAACCGGTGCGATGATATTATTTCTCTGATTATGTTATCCTAAAGTATCATAATTAATTTTTGACGCTAAAACTCTCGTTAGTCAGCCCTAAGAAAGTCATATAATCAAATATCTCTTAGGGTTAACTAACGAGAGCCTTAGAATCAAAAATTAATTATGATTCTTTAGGATACAATGATCAAAAAAATAAGATCTTCGCATTGGTTTAAATGGATTGAAAATTGGAGCAATTAATTTTTCAACCATGTATAAATCGTTTATATAGTAAAAAATATGGTTAAAAAAATTAAGTGCTTCAATTTTCAATCCGTTTAAACCAGTGCGAAGATCTTATTTCTCTGATCATTTTATCCTAAAGAATCATAATTAATTTTTGACTTTAAGGCTCTCATTAGTTAGCCCTAAGAGATATTTAATTCTACGATTTTCTTAGGACTAATTAACGAGAGTTTTAGAGTCAAAAATTAATTATGATTCTTTAGCATAAAATCATCAGAAAAATAAGATCTTCGCACTGGTTCAAACAAATAAAAAATTGGAGCACTTAACTTTTTTTCCATTTGGTTTTAGACAAAGTGGTGACGGCAGGTGTTGAATTGATGGGTTTTTAAAAAGGTCAGGTGTATATATGAAATTTAATAAAGGTCAGGTGTTGAATTGATGAGTTTTTAAAAAGCTCAGGTGTTTATATGAAATTTAAGAAAGGTCAGGTGTTTATGTGCGATTTGTGTGAAAGGTCGGGTGCCTACGTGAAATTTTCCCCTTGTAAAATATATATGCGGGACCAATCCCGAGTCTGGTAGTCAAAATTTGAGACTTAGGTCCTGTTCCGGTTTTTTTAAAAATAAACTTTTAAAAAATAAGATAATTTTAAACTCAAAAATTATTTGTTTACGTAAATAATTTTTCTATAAATATATATCTTGTTTGATAAATCTCATTGAAATATTTTAAACGGTTTAAAAAAAATTATTTTTATTTTTATTACATTTGAGCTTGAAATTACCTTCTTTTTGAAAAAGAAAATTTAAAAAACCTTATTCTTCTCTAAAATTTTAAATTTGAAATCCCTCAAGTTTGATTAACTCTTAAAGTATAAAGCTAGTTCCTATATATGGAGCTTTACTCATACTATATTTTGAATTATCGAGATGCCCATAAACTGGCGCTAGCTAGACATCCTGAGTTATTAAGTGTTAACCTCCGCCCATTAGATGGAGAATAATATGATAATAATTTTAAATAAATTTATATATCGATACATATCTCATAACTATTAAAACACTTTTATAAATATTAATACACTTTTATCGGATATCAAAACACAATTGTACCTATTAGCGATGTTAGCATTTTCGACTAGGGGTAGTTCCGTAACTATGTCCCATAATAATTTGGGTTGAATGGAACATGGGGTGCTTAAAATCAATTGTCAGGTTGAGTGAAAAAGAAGTGGTCCTGTCCTTCTACTGCCAAAAACTTTGACGAATAAGAGTGAGTCACAGTAAATGCTTCAACTCTGCCTGCACTCTTTCTGTTTTCGTCCAAAAGGGGTTAAAATTAATTACAGCTCGGTGAAGCCAAAATCCTGGTTAACTCAGTCATGTCCCTCCACTACTAGGTCACATAAAATGCCCCCGGAACACTGGGACGAGCGTGAAATCGTCTTTCAAAACTATCTCAACCTAGTAAAATTGAAAACGCTTATCGGGTGTGAAAGTAATAGTAGGTTGTGGTGAAAGATTATTTGGCATAGTTCATGTCTAATTTGTCACTGAGGAAAACACAAGAACATACCGATATGGGCTGCAACATGGGTCATATTATTTGCTAGAACAAGCGTAGCATTGGCTTTATTTGGTTTTTTTAATTCTTCGTACAGTACAATAATTGCGATTTCTCGTTTTATCTCATTCTTCAAATAGCATATTGTATTAGCTGATATGAAAATGGAATTAATCGCTGAATATGTTTGGTATTTTAGTTTAGTTTTAATTTTGTTTTTCAATTATTATCCTATTTTTTTCTTCAATCATTATCCTATTTCTTCAATTATTACTTTGTCATCCCTCTTTATCTCTCTTTACTCATTACCAATCTCTTTAATCATTACCCCATTTCTCTTTCCATCCACGACCAAAATTAAACTAAATTAAACTAAAGGAAATGACTTTGGTGTCCCCGGTCATTTTGGGGACACCGTAACTTTTGGCATAACAAAACCATTATAAGCATAACCAAATTCATTACAAGCATAACCAAAACCATTATAAGCATAACCAAAACCATAACAAGGCATAACTTGGTTGGTTATGCCTTGGTTGATTTTTGGTTATGCCTTGATTGGTTTTTGGTTATGCCTTGGTTATGCCATGTTATGGTTCTGTTATACTTGTAATGATTTTTGTTATGTTTGTAAGGGTTCTGTTATGCCAAAAATTACGGTGTCCTCAAAATGACCGGGGACACCATAGCATCATCCCTGCCGGACAAACAAAGACCATCTCTAACCCTTAGTCAAAATTTTGCACAAGCTTGAGTAAAAACTCCTCTTAATGTAAACATCTCCAACTCAAACCGATGTTGAAAAATGCCAACGTCCACCGCCATCACCGTCGCTATCTCCTCACCACCGTCCACCACCTCTAACCAAATCTCTCTCTTATCCGACACCTCCAACACCAACATCAAATCCTGAGCAATTACCACCAGGTTTCACCGGTCACCTCTCCACCACCAATACCAAATTTGTTTTTTGATAGGCCACCACCAATGCCAATTGGCGACCTTTTGTAATACCCTCGATTCGATTTCTATTATTTTGGTTGGAAACTTTTGCACCTCCCGTGACAATTGAAGACCTCTGTTGACCACCACCATCATCAACCCATCACGACCAGAAAATAGCCGTTCAAAATTTGGGTTTGGGTGGAAAAAAAAGAGAGGGTATATATATAATAAGGGTTAGGCCCTGTTCTTAGGGTATAAAATTACGCAGATTTGGATTCTAGTTTGGATAAGGGTTAGGCCGTGTTTCAGAAATGGGAATAAGTATATTTTTTAAGAAAGTAATTTCAAGTTTAAAAATTATGTGTTAATGTAAATAATTTTTTTAGCAATATATATAAATCTTATTTGACAGATCTCATTATAATTTTTTAAATGGTACAAATTTTTTTTTCCATTTACATTATTTTTTAGTTTGAAAATATAAAATAAATTACTTATTTTTTAAGAAGGTTTCTGGAACGGAACTTAAGATGCTTTACTAAACTAAATGAACTACAGTCTACAGGCTAAAATGTCAAACCGTCAAATTTCTAATAAATTGTACGAAGTATTTTAGTTGGTTTGATGTAATTAAGAAAGATGACATGTCTAGAAATCAATGAAAATATGAACTTTGGTCAAGTTTATTTGAGGGAATACCCACTAATATAAGTTTAAGATTAGATTAACGTCTTGTCTTAACTTTTATTGTCAAAACATGTCAAAGAATGAGAACATTGACTCGTTGATTGGAGTTGAGTTGAGTCTTAACCCAAAATACTCCAATTACAAAAGCAGCAGTAAATAGGCATTTATTATCCACATGACATAACCCAAGTGGGGTCAGAAACTTAACTCCATATTACAACCAGGGTTAATATAAGAATAAAAATACTACTCCATAAAATGGTTAAGAATGACAACCACAAAACTTTGATCACTACCCTCATCATCATCAAACCAACTCTCCCCTCTCTCTCTATCTCTCTCTCTAAAACCTCTTTCCTCCATCTCCCTCATCCATGGATAAACTACTAACCCTAAAAAATTCCACAAATCTAATCTCCTCTTAAGAAAAAAAAACCCTTGCTCCATTAAAACTGCAATTGATGATTTTGAAATAACCATGGAGAACAATATATCCACCAACGCCAGTATTAAAACCCCAGAAGCCGAATCCGAAGCCCCGACCCGGATCCATCCCATCAAGCCACTAGTAAACGGCGTGCTCAAGCGCCACCTCAATCCAACGCCGGCACCCGCGGCGGCCGTGGTGACGTACAAGGAATGCCTCAAGAACCACGCGGCCACCATGGGCGGCCACGCGGTGGACGGCTGCGGCGAGTTCATGCCCTCCCCCTCCACCGACCCCGCGAACCCCAGCTCGCTGAAATGCGCCGCGTGCGGCTGCCACCGCAACTTCCACCGCCGTGACCCCGAGGAATCCCCGCCCTCCACCGCCGTCATCGAGTACCAACCTCACCACCGCCACCACCCACCTCCCCCAGCACAACCACGCGGCGCGGGCCACAGCAGCCCAAAATCGAACTCGGCGTCCCCGCCCCCGATCTCCTCGTCCTACATGCTGCTGGCCCTGAGTGGCGGGGCCGGACTGTCGTGTCCCGCCCCGCCGCAGCATGACAGCAGGATCAGCCCGGGGACCGCCTCCGCCCCGAGCTCGGGGCGGAAGCGGTTCCGGACGAAGTTCACGCCGGGGCAGAAGGAGAGGATGCTGCAGTTCGCGGAGCGGGTGGGGTGGAAGATGCAGAGGAAGGACGAGGAGCTCATCGCCGGGTTCTGCGGGGAGATCGGGGTGGACAAGGGGGTGTTCAAGGTCTGGATGCACAACAACAAGAGCACTTTCGGGAAGAGCAAGCCCAACGGCAACAGCGGTTTCGAAATCGCCGCCACGACGCCGCCGGTTTCTTCGAATTACAATCACGGCCAAGGCAACAACAATGGCAGTAGTGCACAGGCTGCTAATGGGTCTTCTTCTTCTTCTTAATCTTTCTTGTTAATCTTTTGAGATTATGGATAAAAATAAGTACTACTCCACTAGTTAAGTACTGCTTTTATTAGAGATCTAGAGAGAGAGTGAGGGAGATCTAGAGAGAGAGAGAGAGAGAGACCGGTCTTTAATGTGTCTTTATATATGGTAATTAGCTAGGTGCTCATTTAATTTGGGATGATCTTTGTTTTAGCTAATTAATGACTAGTGATAAATGATGATCACTTTTGTTCTTGAGGATAACACTGGAGTCTCGAGGGGAATTTTTTACTTTGTTTGTTCATTGTTGTATCGATCTGCTGTTGCATTGCTTTCTGTCTCTTTTTTTTTTTTTCGATTATTTATTTTTTGCATTCGTTTGTTCTTCTTCAGTGGCAATCTGTTTTGATCATGAAATTCGATGGGTGATTTGTTTTTTGGATCATTAAATTTGACGGGAATTTTTTGCCCTGTTTATATTTGGAAAACGGGGCATATAGTGCACCTTGTAGTGCAGCATCGAGTTTTCCATCTCGGCAATCTGGTCTGTAAATGAATGGTCGGTTGTCGCACTATATCCTGCACTACAGGATTTCCGGATCTCGTTTATTTTCTTTTCGCAATTAATTGTATGGTATGCCGAACATTTGTTCTTCGGCATACAGTACCGCCAGTTCCCATTTCTGAAACCGAATCTCTTTTCTACTATGCCACACATACAGAGAGAGAGAGAGAGAGAGAGGTGTACTATTGTCTGAGAGAAAAAGAGCATTTTCTGGATTTCTAATGTTAATCCAGAAATGTTTGGTGGATAATTTGATTTGATTTTGAGCTGTAGGTATCATTCTGCCATTTTATTCTCCCTATAAAGTATTTCATATCGTTTTGATTTTTTTTCTTTTTCTTTTGGAAATCCAGAAGTAATAGCGTTAAAAGGGATAAATGGCACATAGGGTTTGTTTGTTTGTTTGTTGAATGGGATGCATACAATTTCGGGCTACGTTTGAGTCGATGAGTATTTTGTCTTAGTGAATTTTGTAAAAATAAATAAATATGTTAAACTTTGAGTTTAATCATTGGTGACAAATGTATTACTACTATGTAACAATGGTTGAGGTTAAAAAAAAGTTGACAAAGAAAAAACAGTTAAAACTATTTTTGAATTTTTTTTGATTGAAAACTTTTACTTTTGATATTTACTTCCGAAACGAATAATAATAATAATTCAACTTTGATAATATTTCAAAGACGGCAAATAGCGAGACACCTGAGTTAAAAGCCAGACTAATAGCGAGACACCTGAGTTAAAAGCCAGACTTAGGGACAGATCTAGAAATTTATCGGTTGGTGGGCGATTATTAAAAGAGATACAACATATCAAAGACAATACGGAGTATTAAATTTTGCAAGACAAAAATCGTAAAAATACTACTGACATGATAGATATATATCCTTTCGAACAACTTAAATTTTTTTTAATGCTCAGCAAAAATGATCAACTTACTTATAAATTACTAAGATATGATCATCTATAACTATAAATGCATAGTACAATTTTGCGCATCCCTATTTATTTTTTAAAAAATGCGAAAGATAGTCCAATGTGATGTCATTAAGATTTAAAAAGTGTATTGAAATGTGGGAAAAATGAATGAGAGCACGTGAAAGTGTATCGAAAAGTGTAATGAAGTGTGTTTATTCTGTCCTTTTATTCCTACTTATTGGCAGTCCAGTCGGCGACCCTTATTTTAAAGGCAAGATAATGCTACAAAACATTTAAAAAACTATACAAAATATCATTAATTTTTTAAAAACTCCGGGTTTATGTTTATATATATATATATTATTGTTCAAAAGCATGTTGGGTGGGGCAAACTTGTACAATTCAATTTTTTTTTGAGAAAAAAACAAGTATTATGATTCTAATAAAAATAAAAATTTGAAACATGGGTAGTCAGAGTCACCCTAACTATCTATCTACCATATAATATCATATGGAATGTGCTAGTTTAACAATCTGATCACTGTTACACCAATTGAAATCAACCCAAGAGCGCAAAAATAGTAAATATTCCTGCATTATGCGGCTTACTTGAAATTAACATGTTATATTAATAGTAATAGGCTGCTTTAGATAATGTGTACTTTAGGAGTAATTAAATAAGCTCTTGTATGTAGGCCATGGGTATTATTATATATATCAAATTAAACTAAACCCTACCCATTAGATCGATTAATCACTAATTAATCAGTGTAAGTTAAGAAACATGCAGATCTCCTTTCACTAGACTCTAATATTTGTTTATTTAACTTACCTTAAAAGGGAAGGAGTGTTTGATTAATGGAATTATTAATAAGTGGAAGCTGACGCAGGAGTTGTTAGTAGTACAGTTTTGTCCATTAATTCACCGATATCTCTTAATATCTCCTTGGGGTTTTTTTATTCGATAACTTGTCCGGATCAGCTTACGCAAACCACGAGTCCACGACTAATTCCGAGAGTTCAATTCCACCATCCACTTGAAGTGAGTCCAGTCAGAGTCGAAACAAAGCTTTTACAAATACGTGAAGATTTTGAACCTGAAAACTTTGAATGAAACAAACTCCTAAGTCCGAGGCCTTATTTGTAGGGGGTTTTTGGTTTATTGGTGAGGTCACTAAATTAATCAGACTTTTATTTTGGGTAAAGGGGTTGCATCTTAATTTGGTGTCGTCTGATTCTGAACACCCAACTACCCCAAGTAATGGGTCGGTCCTCTGGAAATTGACTTTGCGACAGACTCGGGTAATTAGCTGGATGTGAGCAGTACATGGCCTGTTTGGATTAAGGCCCTGTTTGGTTTGCTAATTGCTAGTTTGTTTGTTTCTTTTTCTCTCAGTGAAAGTAAAATAAAGTAAACAATTACTACTACGTAACTCCGTTCGACTAAATATGTTAATTGGTTTATTTTGTTTGTCCTTATTCAATCTTTTTTCATATTTGTTAGTTTTTCGTCAATTTTTTGAATATTATTGCATCGCCATGACAAGAGGAATCTAAAAAGTAAAAAATTACGATCGAAACCTAATTTTTTTTAATAAAGACAAAAATAAGCCAATAAGGTAATTTTTTCATCTTTATTAAAAAATAATAGATTTCGATCATAATTTTTTACTTTTTAGATTTCTTTCGTCATGACGATACAATAATCCCCAAAAAATTGAAAAAAAACTAACAAATACGAAAAAAATTTGAATAAGGACAAAAAAATAAGTCAGTTGGCTTATTTAGCCGAACGGGTAATAGTTTGCATTCTTGTAAACTTATTTGTCCAGAACTTTTTTAAGTTTTTATTTTCTATGGGAGTAACTTTTTGTTTAGCTTTTCATCGTAATTTTTTAAGATTAATCATTCGTCTAGTCTCGACGAGATGAATCGGAATAATATAAAAATACGGACCGATGCTGGAAAAAGTTTTATATAAGACGACACTTTAGAAAAAAAGACAGTTGTATAATACTTTTTTCGTCTTCAGTGAATTTTTTTTACTTTTTTTACGTTTGGTCATAATTTTTTACTTTTCATACACCTCTCATTGAGACGAATGATAAATTTGAAAATTATAATGTAAATCTAATAAAAATTCAAAAAAGACGAACAAAACAAAAATAAGAAAAAAAAAGTTTACAAGAATCCATAAGTATTTGTTTGTTTGCTTCTTTTTTTTGCCCATGTGAGTGATGGTTTAGAGTAGTATATACTATATTGTTAACCACCAACTAATCTAAAAGTTTATGCTGTTAGAAAGAGGAAAAACTTTGTTATTTATATTCTCAATATGTCCTCTCACGTGTAGTTAGACTCTTTTTCATAAGCGGGCTAAACACATGTATATTTTAATCATTAGGTAGACGGTGAGTTTCAAACCCAGGATCTATGTGTTGGGAGTTTGTCCGATACATTGACCCACCACTGCATGCTTAAGGCCCAATTTGTTTGGGAGTAACGGTAGAGAGTCCATCACATCACTTGAGCCCAATATATTATATATATTCAATGACCTATATCCACTCAAAAGACGTTATAAGTGGTGAGTCATCCGATGTGAGACTCAACGTTCCCTCTCATGTGTGAACTGAACATTGAGCCTTTATCTCTCTCTCCATCCAAACTCCCCCTTGATTCTGATCTATTACACTCTCAACCCTATCTCCCGAATTGGACTTATTTTGCACCCACTTGATGAGCACCCAATATTGTAGATATTTGGTGCGACTAGTCCCGTTTTATATTGTTTTAACTTGCGTTTATTTAGTTTTTATTCGATATTGCACGTAAGGTGTGTTTTTAATATTTTTATGTAAAACGTGCAAATAAGACGCATTTCGACGCCATAAATGACCCAAGTGCTTCCAAGTACTTGACGACCCTGTTTGTCTCTTAAAATCTGTTTAAGTATAGAAAAATGATTTTCCGAAAAAGTTTCGATTTTCGAGATAAAAAATGGCGGTAATTGATCCTTGAATTTTTTTAGAGTAACTACAAAGTTGCAAGGTTTTATTTAAAGAGCAAGGTCACGTTTTGAGCCATTTTCTCTTGAGAAAAATTTACAATTTTCTATTTTGTACTAAAAGTGAGGGGTTGATATTTTGATTTAATTGGAATCTTGAAATTCTAGTAATGCCATTGTTTCCAAATGGGAGGGTACTTTCTTATTTTCATTAAATAAATTAAAGTAAAGAAAAGATAAAAGAAAGGTTTAAAATGTAATCTTTATTTAAGTTTAGGGAATAAAAATAAGATGCTGAGATGCTGTGGAAGTTGCTGGGAGCCGTCGGGTGCCAAGTTTTGAAGGCTGGCTTGAAGACTGGAGATAAGCTCCCCGTATCGATACACGCTTAATTTGTATTGATACGCATTTGCTTCCTTGGAAGGCAGGTTATATTGTATCGATACGGCCTTAACCGATATCGATACGGGATCACTATGGGGAAATGACCATTTTCAACTTAGCAACGTGGTATTGATACTTTGCTACTTTTTGGACTTTCCACTTATGGAATGGTTTCTACTTTTGGTATGTTTTTAGGATATTTTGTAGATAGGGATTTGTTTGTATAAATAGGTTGGAAGTCTTTCTCTCTCACATAGGTAATTTTAGGCTTTAGTTTAGTTCTTTCTAGGAGAAGTCTCCATTGTTGTTTAAGCTTATTTTCCTTAGAACTCAAGTAAGTATTTGGTTTTGTTTAATTTGTCGTGTATTTATGTTGTAGCTACGGATTAGATTCTCCTTAATATCAAGTTTATTTTCGTTTTCGTCAGTTAAATATGTTTGTCATTTCTAGCTCTATGCTTAATCTTTCTAGTATGGTTGAGTAGTTGATTGGCTAAGTCTTGGGTTAATCTTTCCCAAAGACTTAGGGTGTTATTTCGTTCTTGAACCTTCGGGCTTAAAATCTTAATTTTCGGAAATGGATTAATCTAGCTAATTTGGTCTTTGCGAGGGGTGTTAACTCATTGATATGTTATTTAGTCAAGCGGTCTTGGCAAGCGGCATATTAAGAGCTCGTGGCCTCCTACCTATTAGATACATTAGCAAAAATATGTTGTTTTAGTCCCGGTAAATCACATCTTTTGTTTAACGTAGTAGTTAAAGCTAAATCTTCCGAGCGTGAGCACACGGTCGTGACTCTCGCTTGAGTTATAATTGAGAACCGGTAACGGTTTTTGTCAAGGGATAGACAATCCCTAGACTTGCCTCTTTTAGTTTATAAAGCTCATTTCTAGTATTTTCATTATCATTTCCACTGTTTAAAGCAAAACCAAGTTGGCCGTCTTAAATGCCGAATCCCACCACATAAAACCTACAATCCAAACTAGTTATATTTCGATTATCTGTGGGTACAATCCTGGACTTCCGGATATTATGCTTTCAACGATCTAGCCCTATGCTTGGGGTTTTCAACCTTATTCAAAGGCGAGGTTTAGCGCTAAGCACCACTCCATATATTGATTCAAAATCATCTCAATTGGGAGCCAATGTGCCTAGTCACCGACACTATGCTCCCCGACGAAAACTCCATTGAGAGCCAATGTGCTCATTAATTCAACAACACCGTGCTCCCCAACGAGCCAACTCCATCGATAATGAGTCATACAATACAACACTCCAGCATTGAGCCACCTTGGATTTTTCTGCTCCATTGAGTGTCTTCTATGCAAGCCTATTCAATGGTGCGCTGAGAGTCTTCCCAAATATCGTTAGCCATCGGTTCTGATACCATATTAAATTGTTAACCACTAACTCATCTAAAAACTTAAGCTGTTAGAGAAAGGGGAAACTATTATTTATATTCTCAATAGTATATAAGCGGATAAAATGAGTAACTTGTCAAACCATCTTAGGCTAGGTTTCTCCTATTATCTAAACGGGGTTAAGCTATCGAGAAAGGTTATTCTTCTCAATTCTCACATACATCAACTACAAAAGTTCATTTAGAGAAACAACTAGTCTAAAGTTCTTAAGCTATAGACAAACTTTAAGGAGAAACCCGCCCTCATGACCTTGTTTAATTTCTTAATTAAGGACATAATGTGAAGTACCAAACGCGCCCTGAAGATCTTCTTCCATAGTTTAATAATAACATCAGGTCTAGGGTCTTATTTTTGATGATCCAAGTACAGTATTGCAATGATCAAAGGAGTACAGTATTGCATAGGATCCCAAGGAGGCACTTATAATTGCCTCCCATTGTATACTCACCGTCTCATACTACCCCATTAAAACTTCTCTAAGTTTACCCCGTGAATTAATTTATGAAGTCGATCGGTTTCTCTGCCTGCAATTGGGGTGTGGACTGCACACCGTGCAGTTTGGTCAACTCCGACCTCGTTTCACATTCATTTTGATGATTCAGTTTGTTCATATTCTGAAGCTCATTCAGTACTGCTATCATTTAAAAATTAAGTCAATCGGATATCAAAAATATCTAACAGGAACACATTCAAGTAAAAAACAAAATGAGCTCGGCACACTGTATTATAACTGGAAGAACACTTTTTCTTCTATAAATGTTCTTTGATTAGGTATTATTCTGTATCCAATTAACTTAATTTTTTTTTCCTGTAAACTCCACAATGTGAACGAATCAATCATTGAAACGAAAGCAAAATAGGATCAGGTGCAGTTCACACCCAAACCGCAGACAAGCCGTTTTCTTAATTTATTTTCCTCTGCCGCTAGCAACATCTCATCTAGTTTTAGGTGGTTTTGGATTGAAACATATAGAATAGCTTTTTGTTTTTGTTTTCGTTTTTTTTTTTGCCTGAAACATAAAAATTAAATATCGATAAAACCTGATAAACATATTGGGGGAATAAAACAAAGTGTTTTTTGCTGTTGTCCCAAGACAAATTATTATGCTGTGATGTGAACTCTTTGATGCCTTGATGGGTTACCCCGTACCTTGTACCAAACTTGTGATGGGCAGGGAGCCTGAGACCCATTCCCATTGAGAAAAAACAGACCTTTTGTTTTTTTTTCTTCTGTACTTGAGTTCACCGTATTGTTTGAATTGTTTAGATGATATTTTTAGTTTAGACGCCTTGGTATTTTTACCAGAAACAATTGATATTGTTTAGACGATATTTTTAGTTTAGACGCCTTGGTATTTTCACCGGAAAGAATTGATAGTTTAACGTTATTCTGAAGACGAAAAATTTAGCAAGAACTCACCCAAAATTGTGGCTTTGTGCCACTGTCCTTGCGAGGCAATGGACTGGCATCCCCAATGCTTGGTTGTCAAGATTTAAGTCACATAATTCGTGTGTGCATGATTGAGCGAGGGTGCATACCTGAAAATGTCTCTGAAAATATCCCAATCTACTAAAATTTGTCTGAGCGAGAATTGAGAGCACATAGAGAATATTGAGAGAGGGAACATAAGGCATTTTCAAGAATTATGTGACTAAGGTTAAGACTGTGACTAAGGAATTTGCTCCTTCTTGACCTATCATATTCAAAACCTCTTAAGTGCAATGAACTTCTTTTATAGCCCTCCGCTAGTGGATGGTAGAATTGATCCTCTAGGATTAGTCAAAGTGCAGGTAAAAGTTGACCTAAACACCTGAATTATCAATTATGAAAAGTCAAGGGCCAGATGGTGGTTATGTCTGGGGCTTAGGGCTGGATTTGCATTATTTTTATAACCGGATATATGGGTTAGCACGTTAATTAATTATGGAGCCCTGAAATTAATGGTTGGACAAACCTTCCACAAGCCCCGAGGTTTGGAATTAATGTTTGGCCTTTGTAGGATTCAACATGCTACATCATGAATGACAAACACTTATTTGCTTTATCATGTCCACTTGGCCCAAACTCCTTAGTATTTGCTTTCTCTTTTCCCTCAAGTTGAAACCTTTTATGTGTTATCAATTCTTTTGGGCGAACGTGACTTTGCCCAGCTTAAATCGGGACACCCGTTAGTGGATGATAAAATAAGTCCTACAAAAATTAGTCGAGTGTGCGTAAACTGATCTGTACATCATATCTTTCCAAAAAAATAAAAAGGTCAGCATAATGTTTGTATTTGGAAGAAAATCAGTTGTAATGAATCAGTAAAAAGTAGGGAGCTAGTCCATATATGAATCAAACTGGATGAATCTTGGATGATTTAGAAGAACGATGGGTAACAACTAAGGTTGAGGTCTGGATTGAATTCGGATTCAATCCGATCTATTGACGGGACTAGTGACAAGTAAGGTTTGATTGAGGTCCTAACTACCATATAACTGGTCCTAGGTTTGAGGTGGCCTAGAATTCGATTCGTGAAACGAAAGATACAATTCAGACAAAAAAGATTTCAAGTATAAAGTTGACATAGGACAGGACCATATGCGGATATGAGTGAGAGACACATGTTGTATGGAACTAATCAATCTCGAAATCGGTGGGCCAATGTTTACTCAAAAGCTCACAGAACCTCGTAAGGTTATGTAGTTGGATCTTATTTGGGGAAGAGGATTCTCTCTGGTCCATTCATGAATTGGACCGTCTAGTTAGCTCATTTGTGGGTCATTCATGAGACGATTTTGATGATCTATGCCATTTACAATTTAGAACTTGTCAATACATTAATCTTGTCAAAAATCAGGTTAATCAGACACCAGTCGATATAATCTCGAATCGCATTTGTCTTGAGATAAATGAGGTTTAATGGATTCTGACTCTCAATTGTAGTCTTGTAAAGGTCTAAAATAAGTGTGTTTTGAAATCATATCAAACAATATCTGATCAACTTGATTTCTAATTTGATTAAATTTCTTGACAAGCTTTCTAATATGGAATTTGGATCGTCACAGTGAGCCTTGGAAAAACCCTCAAATAGGCCAACTGGGCGGACCAGTCCATTTTCATGGGCAGGAGATGAGTTGATTCTCTTATTTGGATTCTCACAAGGGCGCCCCTAATTTCGCTTGGATGTGGCATTGTGGCTTTTATGTTGGAAAAATGACGGCCCATGATGTATTTTGATAATTAATACTCGTCAAGGATAAGTTGAGAATATTTATTAATGTTGAAAATGTCAGTGTCAGTTATTAATTATCAAAACACGTACTTAGCCGTCATTTTTCCTCATATGTTTGGTTGTACCGTGCAGTTTAGTCTACTTGGGATAATTTCGTACATACTTCAACTATTCAAAACGTCCATTTTACAGGGTCCATTCAGTAAATCATCCACGTGAAAAAGAATCAAGGTAATGGAATATTTGTAATTTCAAAACTCTTTGACTTTTTATCATGAGATTGAATGAGACATCTTAGGTTCCAACTTCGAACAAGTACAAATTAATGCTAGAGAAGAAAAACTATAGTATTTGATTAAGAAAGCGCATGTGTATTGTCGGAGTTTTTTTTGCTTTGCTTGATGTCTCGTGTTGTAGATTTTTTTAATCTTTGTAATCTGTTTTCAAAGATTAATAAATTTTTCTTTGCTATTCAAAAAAAGAAAAGAAAGTGCATGTGCACGAAACTTTGTTTACTAATGTCTACGTACCATACCCTTGCTTGGATGTCTAACATAATTTTAAAATACAACTATGAACCCAATGTGTACGAACCTAATTCATGCATATGAGTTCACATGTCACATTTGCTTAATTGTACGTGTTAAGATTGTGGATTTTCTTTCACAATTTTTTGCGTTGTATTTTTTCATAAATTCATCAGCAAATTCATAACTGAAACACTTTTTTTGCGTTATCTTTTTCATGAATCCATCTGCAAATTCATAACTCAAACACTTTTTTGCGTTATCTTTTTCATGAAGCCATCTGCAAATTCATAACTTAAACACAAATTACAAGTTAGAGACTTCAATTTAACTACACTTCAACAAGTTTCATAATTTGAAGCTTTCAAAGCTCATAGTTAGATACCGCGACCGTTTGAGTAGAAATACTGCGACCGGAATGAAATTATCAATGTTTTAGGGGGGGGGGGGGGTCCAAATAATTTAGGCCCAACAGATCGAAGTTCTATTCTAATGAAGTACTCTGACGTGAAGACCCAAATTCCCTCAATCAAGCTACTCTACGTGCTAAAAATGACTACATCACTCATTTGTCTAACCAAACAGGGAATGGGGCTACGAATTAGCACACGTTTTTTGCATGTATCATATGTCCCGTCTTGAGACATAACACGAGCTAAGTTGGGTCAACATGCATTTGTTTGGCTTATGAACGTAAAAGGTACAGTTCGATTTTCTTTATTTTGGTTCTCGCGGACCCTGTTGTGCCTCGGTGTATTATAGGGTTGTAATGCGCGATATGAGTCGTCCATCTCTGCAACTAATGAGTGCACATTTCAAATAACGTCCTATTTGTAGGATACTTTTAGCAAATCCGAACCATTAAAAATATTTTTTGACTATTCGAATTGTGCGCTGCAGGATCCCCGGTTTCCATTGATGGAGACCTTGTTTGCCAACAACAATTAACAGAAATTAAAATAAAAGAGTTGGGACAAATATGCTTGGATCACATGGTGGACATTAATGTCTTTCATGTGCAATTGGAGTACTACAAATTCTCTTGTTCAAGAGTGTTACGCAATTTGCGGCAATTGCTTTTAAACCATAATAATTAAATGGGGCTGCAGCCATGTGGAAAGAAAACTGCATATTTTGCACGGTCATGAGATGGGAAATGATCGATGTGCCTGGACTGTGAATGTGCAAAGGGATTCACGACCTCGCTAGCACTAATGCTTTTGTAATCATGTCCGAGTACCATTCTTTTTAAGTGTTAAGCATCTCTCTGTGCAATTTTTAGCACTTACTGATCAGGCCGAAGCGAGAAGAAAAAGGTCGACGATATAGCACTAGGAGAACAAGAACCAAAGATTAGAAAACTTATAAGAGTAGCACCAACCACAGCTGAAAGAGAATTTGAAATCTTTCAGCACCCGATCGAGTTTAGTTAATCTCGTTGTCCAATAGATAGTTCTGGCCGCTATCTCGCTAGTTAGCGTCTCCCCCTTTTCCTATTCAAGTTTCCGTTGCCGGTTAGAAAGCCAGAATGAGGAGTTTGAGCAGTGAAGGCAGCGGCAGGAAAGGTAGGAACGAACAAAGGGGAAAGTACTCCGCCTAGCATTCCTTCCATCTGGAGAATGAGAAAATCTTCTTTACGGAAGTATTGTAAATAAGATGTTAATGAAACTTTTTTCGGGGAAGAATTAATTGTAACCGATCATAATTGAAAACAAATCTTAATCATTGATTGCGCGAATTGATAGCTGAGATTGTACCGCTCCGTGAACAATCTAGAGCCTCCGTAAAAAAGACTATCTCTTGAGTATTAGCTAGCTTAAGCTCTACCCACAGTTTTGCATAGGTAGAATGTGTCCCATTATATCATGTAGTAGAGTAAATTCTGTCAATATAATGGTGATACCTTACATGGTACTCTCTCCGTCCCACTTTATTATGCCTTGTTTGACTTACACGAAATTTAAGAAAACACTACAATTTGATTGACTTTTGATCAATTTTCCATTTTACCCTTTTAGAAAATAGTATTAAAATACTAAAATTTTGTTAAAAAAAATAATTGATCCCACCAAATCTATAGGTACTCTCTTGTCAATGTCTGGAGAGACGGGGCCATCAATTTCTTGCCCGTCCTTTATTCCATTTCCTTTCAAACCATGTTTAAAATTCAAATTTGGGAGGGAGAAAATTTCTCTTTAAATGTAAAAGAAAATGAGGGTAAAATGGTAAAATTGACATCCAAAAATGGAAAGTTTTCAAACAAGCGTATCATTTTGGGACATTCCAAAAAAGAATAAGAGCGGAACAAAGTGGGACGGAGGGAGTATACAAAATGTGGTGTATTTAGACATGGTCACCATAACGTTGCTCATCATTTTTGATAACCACACTTTTGTTTTTTGTCCTTGGGTGATGTAAATTTACAAAATTAACCTTTTACATCACGAAAAGATAAGAAAGAGCGTGGTTATTAAAAAGAGGGCATTATGAAAATCAAGTACTACCTTTCTAAAACGCTATTGTTTCAAGTAATTATTTAATATGTTTGTAGTACAATGTGATTTTTTTTTTGTCGTACTTTTAACTAATACTCCCTCCGTCCCCCTTTTTTATAGTTCAGTATTTTATTTCGGGCTGTCCCTTAATAAGTGGCTATTTTATAAAGTTAGTGGGTAAAAGTTGATGCATTTTCTATTTTGCTCGTCAAAGTAGATTTCATTTTGTAAAGTTAATAAATAAAAGTGTAATGATGATGTCTCTAGAGGGTAAGTAAAAAAAGTGAAGTTAAAAATTGATGTGAAATATATAATAATGATATCTGCTTTATAAATTGGAGTTATGAAACTAAACACTTAAGTATCTAAGAGCATCTTCAAGTAAGGTATCAAAATTCTACACCAAATATATCTTTGGGTGATACATATGCCAAGTTGATGAGCCACTTGCAATAATTTCACTTCAAGAAACTCTTGAAACTTTAAACTTTTTTGTTACTTGTTTTTTTAAACTTTAGGGGACCTTGTTTATTGAAAATTAAGTAACATATTTGATGAGATGATAGTTGAAGAAGAGAAAAGGGTTTAAATTCTCTCTGGTCCATGTTATGAACTGAACAGGACAATTCAAAAGCAACCATACAGTTTTGTTCAAAAATCCTTACCGGTTAATTACAACATTAATTAAAACAATGGATGATCTAAATTTAAGACTGTCCCGTTCGGTCAAATTCACAGAATCCGAACCCTTTTTTCTTAATGGACAGGACCACATCCTAGACACATGACTTTGTGTGATACTGATTTGAAAGATTGGAAGACCCACATGGTCGATCAGGGTTTTGGAGGTTTTATTTTCATTGGATTCCCTCATTCATAATGAATGATTCTCAGTGATGTTGATCTGGCTTGTAACCCATTTAATGTCCTTACCGGGTTTGAGCTGGACTACTTTTGGAATTCCAATGGGCTTTTAAATCAATGGGTTAAAATTTCCTGATAAGAAAATTGCCTAATGATTGAACTTCCTCTGTTAATTAAAGGCTCCAATGGCACAAATCTCCCATGTAATAAGAGCCCTCAAATTGGTTCAAAATCTTCGGAAAACTAGTCAAGATATTTTCTTTTGATAATTCAGGGCGTCCGTACAAACTTGCGCGCACCTTGAACTATTCTCAACAGTCATTCCCACAGCCGTTTCACATGCTTACTATGCTTACGCGTGAGAGTAAGGTGACTCTAAGAATTCCTTGCAAGGAGAACTGAAGATCTTAAGAGGGATCAAATCCATATTATGCTTTGTTCATTTCGCGATTCAAAAAGAATTTTTCAAAAAATTTCCCCTAGATTCTCCGTACTTTTCACCTTTTTCTCTCTATCTCTCTCCACTCATTACCCCTACTATTTTTCAAAAACACTTTTCAAATTTCAATCAAAACAAAGCATTAAATCTCTAAAGATAAAAAAAGTCTCTCTTTTAAGAAAAGAACTTATCATAGCCCAAAGTTGGTTCTTCCCACTTGTGTAATATGTCCAAAAGATGTCAAATAGAAAGATAATCAACTTTAGACTCTAATCCCCCACTAGATCTTCATTTCCTTGGTCTAAATTTGAGCTTTCTCTGGGGAAAGATAAGGAGGATTTATGAGGAGACAAAATTGAGATATAGGAGCAGTAATTGCTTTGCAATATTGGTGGACCACAACAGCACTAACACAACCAAGGTTAAGTTTGTGATAATGTGGTCCTTCTCTTTCAGTCATTTACTAGTAGTCGTATTCTTGTGTTTCAGTCATATCACAGTAAATTGGTTTTAGGTTAGAATTCTTCGAAAAATCTAATAACATGATATCAGAACATGGTTTAAGGTTGCCTCAACTTATGTGCTTGAGTCTCCACCCGAGTTAATTGCCTCACTTCATCAATTCATACCTCTACATGCATCCGGGCTGCAAGCGAGAGAAAATGTTAGATTTTATCTCACATCACTCATCGATCCAACCAAACTTAATTGATACTCTATAATTTAGAGGTTACACCGTCTATTGTCAATTGAATATTTTAGGTTGAAACCTTTTTAGAAATCTGGCAGTTTGATACTTTCATTTTACATTTTTTGTTGCTGGATAAGATGGCACAATCATTTTCCCCTTCACTATTTTGTTGCTAATCTATGCTGAAAAATAGGAACCAATAACATTGTCTAGTTAGAAGTGAGTAATTGAGGCAACGACTCGGGAGCACTGAGTAATTTTTTCCAAAAAAATTTGAGTACGAAGAGGTGATCCAAATCCAATGAAGTGAGCCCCGCTCTTCTAAGATTCTTATTTTTTAAGTATTTATTTTTCACTTTGCGAGACATGTCATTCTCTCTAAATATATTACCTGTAATTCAAAAAATAAGTACTTTCTTTTCCCTTAGCGAAACGAGGCTGGTTTGGCACTTGGTGTTGATATTGAGAATGAAATGACAAGAGTAGTGATCCATTAATGATATTTAGCAAAATCAGCCCATATTTAAGATTTCCTTAATCCCATTACAAGGATGGTGGTTTTAAGTGTTTTAATGGGCCAGGACAGTCCAACAACCAAGAAAAGTGTAATCCTGGCCACAGTCCATTTAAGTTCATCTTGGGCCTCAATTTGTCCCTTCTTTGTTTTTTGTTTTTTTGGTACAAACCTCAATTTGTCTTTGTTAACCTGGAATGACTAGGAAAACATAAAATCTCTAGTTTAATGGGTTAATCACATTTCATCCCGTTAAGCTTTAAGCTATTCACATGTTGGCTCTCAATACTATTTATCGGTCTTGCTATTGTCAGTCCACTGGACTAACGATAAACACACTAAAAGACAAGAAAAATACGTATTTCTGTGTACTTTATACACCCTTTAATAAAAAATTCACACACTTATTATTGTCAATCAATTAGGCTGATTTTAGAATTTTCCCAGTATATTGTTCTAAGGGTTTTCTTTCTAGTTTCTCTTATTAGTTTTTGCGAACACTTGATATCCTTCTGATCTCGTGATGATATCTGCTATGTAGGCACCGTGTAGGTCCCATGGCAAATGTGACAATTTTGTTTTTATCAATGTGGTTTGATTACCTCGTACTCATATAACATGTGGCGCCTTACTAACAGTCTAACAGATCTAATTAAGCACAGTAAAATGTTTAATTACGGATTAAAGAAACATAATGACAAGTTAAAGTTTGCTTTAGAAGCACCCAATGGTTTACCTAGTTTCGTTATACTTTCTCAAATTTCCTCCTTGTCTCTATATCAGTAGGAGCTTTACAAAGACCAGGTCTAATACAAAATTATTTAGAGTTTGAAATGACCATCGTAAAAAATAATGCTACATAGCTAGTTTTGAAGAGGCCAAATTAAAATTGTTAAAAATTTGAAGGGACCAAAAAATTAGGGGAGTGATTTTGCCACTCCCCTTTTTGTTAATGTCACTCCCCTTTGTGTCTTTATTAGATGATTTGTTTTGTGAAAGAATATGAGTGACATTAACAAAAAGGGGAGTGGCAAAATCAATTCCCAAAAATTAAAATTATAATATTAGAGATATAAAGAAAAAATGAGGAAAATAAGGTTATTCTAGAGTTTAATTTGCATGTTGTCGTCGCCCCGTTCTTAACCCCTTGTGTCCGCTGATGCTCTTAATTACTTGTGAAAATGTGAACATTGTGACAAGTTGGACAAAAAAAAAATCCGCATATTGTTCTAATATTAATTTGCGATGATACACTAATCATTCTCTATTTGTTAAGCTGAAATCAAATTTTGATCTTGTTATATTATCGTAAATATAAGTAGTATTCTCTCAAATTAAAATCTTGTTGCAGCTAGGATATAAAGGGTAAATTTCATTGACATCGCCTGAGGTTTTTCATAATAACTAATCCCCTCTCTACGTATGAGAAATGACTGCAAACTCCTTGTGGTTTCAATGTTCATTTCGCTGACATCTTAACTAGCATTGTTTGACCAAACACGTGATGGAATCGTTAAAGTGGCTTATATTGCTAAATTCACCATTTTGATAATAAAATAGGTAATAAAAGCTCTCAAGCCTCAATTTATTTGGACCCAAAAATAATTAAGCTGTTCTTTCTGACTCAAACCGTTCTTTCAGCGAGTAAAAAATAAAAGACTATTAATTTATTCTTTTTGATCAAATAAGCTCTTCCAATGGGTAAAAAACAGTGTTACTCTGATTGAAAATAGAGTCGTTAGTTTTTTTAATTACTTTTTTATTATCAGAGGATAAAAGTTACTTTTCACTGATCATTTCATCAAGTGTTTCGAACAAACAATTGTTGATTTGTGGTATTGATGAAAATCATGAAATGCACCTAAAAATCATAGGGTTTGATTGTCTTTCTCATACATAAATGGTGTATCTCTCATTAGGAAAAATCTCAAGGGGTGTGGATGAACAAATTTAGTCATTCTTAGCCAGGAGGATAGCAAGCTCTGCAGTCTGCACTTTACATGTAGCAAACCATTATTTCTTGCACACTTCTTGTTATGCATGTATGGTACCTTAATTCCACATGGAATACCAACGTAAAATTAGAAGAATAGAATAGTTATTTGCAGATATGCAGAAAGCTAGCCACAAGAAAATACTGTATCTTCTTAGGGTATGATTAAATTTACCATCCACCAAAAGTATTTTTTTTATAAAAACATCACAAGATCGAAAGACAAAGTTTGCACAAAATTAGTGAGTGATCGATGCTTCAAAGTTCAAATATATATACACACACCTATAGAACAAAGATATACACGTTTTTCTCCACCCCTTTCATTTAAATCTCGCAACTCTGTCACACGTTTGATACTCATTTTCCTCATCAAAGCATGTCTCAAGCAGACAATTAAGCACATGCATTCCGATTTCAAAAGCACGTTCGGTATTGTTCGAAGAAAAACGTGTTTGAATTCTCCAAGATGCATGCAGTACCCCTTAGAGTACTGAGTACATACATACATTTATTCACAAACAAAAAATGTCCTTTAGCACTGGTCTGGTTCAATATTTCCTCTAATGTAGAAAGAAGTTTTAGAGCCAGTACAGAAGGCATTGTCACCTTGCAAGATATTATATATACCCCAAAACATGGCCTAAAAGAGATGTCCAGATTTGACATCTGCCCAATTGAAATTAACATATACCAGAAGGTTTGGTCCCTCTCCATGTTCGATACCTAACTTGAGCTTTACTGCATACGCATCTCATCATCACATGGCGAAATATAATTAATTTTCCTAGCATTTGATGAAGTGCTTATATGAACATGTAGCAACCAAAACAAAAAAAGCATCTCATAGTTCATTCTTCTTAGATCTCTAGCACATGCCTTTGATGCCCAAAAGGAGCTTGTTATCAATCTTTTTGTTTTTGCTTTAATTTTGTAATGTACGTTCAAGAATGTGCAAATGAGCTTGCATTTGTCGATTAGGGAGTTCATGACTTGAGATCGCCTTAATTTGTTGGGGCTGTAATTTAATACTTATGCTCGCGCATCTGTTGCAAAATCTTTCGTTCGTTTAGTTTTATAATATTCTGAAGTATCAAAAAAGAAAAAGAAAAAGAAAAAGAGAAAGAGAGCTTGCATCACTATTGTAATGGAATAACTAAATTCTAGTGTTAGAGATATGATATGTATATGACAAGATTAAGGACTTTGTATCTTTCTATGTAAAAACATTGGATCTAATCCACAAGCTTAAAAGTTTTTAAAAAATGGAGGAACTAGGCTATGTATATATCCTCAACACTCTCCTTACATGCTGACAGGCTCTGTTCCATAAGCAGGATACATATGCGTGAATATTTCAATTATCAAAAAAACTATCATCTATAGTCTGCTCTAATATAATGTAGAATTGCAAAAACAACCCCAAAATTTAGACAATTAATTAAGGAAAATGATTTTGCTATTCTCTTTTTTGTTAATGTTACTCCACTGTAAGTGTATTTTTGCATAAAAAACATATTTGCAGGAGAGCGGTGTTAACAAAAAAGAGAGTGGCAAAATCAGCAGCCTTATCAAGAAGAATAACTACTTGATTGTGCACCCTCAACAATCATCTCTGCTTGCTTTCAAATACAAAAAGCAATGAAAAGCAAGCAAGGACTTGAGTCAATCTATAGTGGGTAGAGATTGATCAAGAATAATTTAATCACCTTTTAAAGACATTGTTTAATAAATTATCCAATTTCCACGACAACCACCAGCATGATTAGGTAGATATGGGCCCAAAATCAACCGATCTTTTCAGACAGCTAATTTAGACTCATTCATTATAGGGATTACAGCCATTCATTTCTGTCTTACTAAATTAAGAAAGGATTAATATTTTAAAATTAGCATACTAAATCAAGGAATTAAAGATTCTCCCACTTACTTATTAGAAACCTACATATGAATCTTCTAGGTCTAAAATTTACTTACAATAATTACAAGATTAAAAAAAAATTAGGACAAAAAGATTAAATTTCCAAGACAAAATAAATGGCAAGGGAAAGAAGATACAAACAATCCAACTCACATCACATAATAGTACACTCTCGTTTACAGTCACACGTAGTAATTATTTACATCTAATCAACAGATACATATAATTCTAAACAACTATCATCATCTGCTAATCAAATGAAAAGAAAGAAAATTGCCATCTTGTCTTTCCAAGAGAAGACAGCTATCTATTTCCTTCTTTCATTTCGTACATAATTAATTATCATTTTGAAGTTTTAGTCAAGCCCATCAACCGTGAATATTCAACCAAAATATATATTAACAAGAGGAGAATAATTAAAAAAAAAAAAAAGAAAAGTGAAAAAAAAAGGAGTCTGTTGATTACATGAACCTCTCCTTTTTCCACCCAAACCCACAAATTTTTCAAACGTTGTTTGCACTTACCCTATTCCCATTTGAAGAAGGTGAAGGAGACTCACTTGTTGCCGTCTCTGGCTCGGCTTCTCTCCGGTGGAAGTTGCGGTGGCAGCCGCAGGCGGCGCAAGCGAGCGCACCGGCGGTCCCCTCGTCTCCGCTGGCTATGAACTCCCGGCATCCATCGACGGCGTACCCTCCCATACTGGCAGCGTGATTCTTCTGGCACTCTGCGTATCTTACAGTCCTTATGTTCAAAGACGAAGTGGTAGAAGTAGGGTTTCTTGAAACTGATTCGTTTCTCTTTAGGACCACTTGACGTTTTCTCATTTGGAAGAGAGAGAGAGAGAGAGAGAGAGAGAGAGAGAGATGTGGAAGAGAAAGGTCAAGTCCAGGTCATGTATTTGGTATGTGGGATGCCCTAACCCTAGGAAGGCATACTTATAGGAAGTAATAATTGGTTTTTTTTTTTGAATGGCAAAGCAAATATTTTATTAAGGAGAGGGAAAAGGTACAATCAACCAAAGGTTGAAAGATACATCAAAATGGCCGAAGCCGAAATACCTACAAAGGCCTACAAGTCCAAATAAAACAAATAAAGCTCAACACCCCAGAAGGTCTAAAAAGCCCAAATCAAACAATTAAGCACAAAAAAGAGCAGTTAGCCCAGAGGGCTAGGCCCAACTCAAGAAATCCAAAACAAACCCTAACAATCCAACCTAAGCTGCTCGCCGCCGCCACCCACGATAAGACAACATGACCCCAATTTCCGGCCAAACATTGACTTGGCACATTTTTGTTTGGTTTGTGTTTTGAAATTTTTTTTGAAAAATTGTAGAGGTAATAAGTGAAGAGAGATAGAGAGAGAAATGTTAGAAGTATGTGGAATTTAAATTTTTTTTTTTTTGAAAATGGAAGAGAACAAGGCATACTTGCTGTGTCTCTAGTTAAAAAATTCTTTTTGAAAATAGAAGAGAACAAGGCATACTTGCTGTGTCTCTAGTTAATCAATCTTATCGTATGTCACAAGAGAAATTGAACTATCAGCCTTTACTCAAGTTAGTATAGTTTCTGTTTTTTTTTTTTTTTTGAAGAACGTTAAAAAAAGGAAGAATTACCCGCATAATACAAAATAGAGAAGTGAAAAAGAACAACAAAAATATGAGATCCAATAGATTAAGGTGGTTTAAACATGTCTCGATTTCGCGTGCAAATTGGTTGATGCAATGGTAGATCCAATAGATTAAGGTGGTATGTTTATTTTTTTGTCTAGACCTATATTTCACAAATCTCAAGAAAATAACTTAGAAGTGTAAAATCAATCAATATTATAAGGCTTTTTCTAATTCTATTGACAGTCCGTAGCTGTCCATAACTAAGAATTGAAGACCAAAAAAAAAAAACACATACTCCAATACCTTATTTTCACTTTTTAATGCATTTTATACAATTTTTACCCATTTTAATATGTTTTTTCAACTTTAACAGCGGTCCAAAAGACGGTTTTTAGCATTTCCTTATTAAAAACAAAATCCAACACCATAAATTCATGAACATGTAATGAGGCCTATTAACCACGGGGTCTACGATTCTTAATCGGTGACAACGAGAAAATAAAACGGTATTGTTAAGAGAATTAATCTAACCTCGTACTTGGCATGAATTAACCATATGGCTAAGAGCATCCACATCACACTAGTTACTTTCCACCTGAAGCTATAATAACAAGCCAAAGGTGTAAAATGGGCTCACATTAGCCTTGTTAGTGGTGGGGATCACTTGTCAAAATTTTGATTTTGTAATAGTGCCTCTTTATCTCAAGCGAGCTATCGTTCACCAGTTAAAGAATATTTTATTAATTTTCAATCTAGTACTTTGTCTCTTCCAACCCCTTTTCTTTCTAAATTGAATGCATGGGGTATCCCACAAATTCTAAAATAGCTCTTATCGATATAGGACTAAGCTAATTTTTTTTAGGAACCCATAAAAAAATATTTTAAGAATGACTCGCAGATTGAATCATTTTTGTAAAATCCGTAATGGGCGTCCCTAAAAAAAATATCCATTTATTGCTCATTTGTTGTGCCCCAAACAGGGCCCTTGCCAAGAAATATTTAATTGAGTAAAGAGTAAGAGTAAACAATATTTTAAATGCGATAGCTTTAATATAGAGAGTCTAATGCAGTAGATAGCTTAAAAGTGAATAGCTAAATTAATAAAGTGAATTTTTAAGGTGTAATTTGATCCAAAATATAAACACCAATTAAGCACCCTGGTGATATAATTAGACTATTAGTACAAAAACTAGCAAGCGAGTGTCAGTGCCAAATTCTTAAAAGTAATTAATTAGAGACCAATTGGGACTTCGGATTGATGTTGTATAGTGAGTTGCTATGCTGCACATCTTCGAGCTGTCGGATCGTGCATCTGACGGCTCAGATCTCGTCTTGGCAAACAACGATTGAGAGCCGTTCATTGCCAAAATGAGATCCGAGCCGTCGGATGCACAATTCGACGGCTCGGAGGCACGCAGTACGGTGCTGCGCACACCACTGCACAGCACCATCCCCCAATTCGACCAATTGGTTGTTAGAAAGAATGACCAGGCTTGAGAAAGTAACAACTATTCCTCCATGAGATCACATGTTCTATTCCTACGAAGGCCAAACATTCCAAACCTTGGGGTCACTGGGGATTTTGCTTGATCATTACATTCAGGGTCTCAGAATTAGTTGAGGTGCGCGTAAGCTGGCCCGGATATCCGATTATAAAAAAGAAGAAGATGGTTTTAAAACCTAATTTTTTGTGGCCCTAAACTGAGTACCGAAATGGCAGGTTTTGGGGACACTGAAACGATGCCAACATCATTTGTCTAGCTCCACCTAATAGCTAGTATAAGTTTAACTTTGCAGCACAACCCTAGGAATTGGCGAAGTAGTCAAATTGACAACTAGAGGCTTTAGAAAACCTATAGTTTGATCATTGATGTTAGACTCCCACCCTCGCGCAGTCAATTCTTGCGTGGACCACTTCATGTGAGACTCTATCCCGATTTTCGTTCGGCTTTCCGCTAGTGAATGATAAGATTAATCTTCTAAATGATCTGATTCGTTGCTAATCACAATTAACATCAAAGCGAAGATTACATGAGTTAGAATTAAGTGCTTATATACCATCTCGCCTAGCAGGTGTTAATGAAGGCGTTAACTTATTTCTTTATTTTTAATATCATGCAGTGAGTTCAAGTATCACAATAAACAGCGAAACTTGGCCCACCTAACATCCATGCCGACATGAATGTCCGACATGAATTGGGCCGTAATTGGACCCACCCATCCACGTCCGTCTTGTAAAACGTCAAGATGATAGCAATTAATTAAATTGTGTTTTTGATGACAAGTTTTTTTGAGTTCAAGAAGCATATATATATTACTGTGTTTTCCATTATCACCCTTGACTGAAAACTGTGTCTTTTGCTATCCAAAGTACTTAATCATTACTCCTTGTCCCTTGAATGTATATTCGAACCACCTAGGTTGGCCCATGCACACTTTGCAACACTGATAAATAGTTTTGACAAATTGGTACTTGGTTAATAAATTCTAATTTTATATTCTACATAGTTTAATATTTGTTTTAGAGAAACAGTAGTTTACTTCATTTTCCTAAAAAAAGAAAAAAAAACCAGTAGTTGACTTCGAAAAATTATACTTATTTTGTGTAGACAGTGTAGTTATAGATAGATAATTTAAAAAATCGAATTTTAGCTTACGTTTATGAGAAAGTATGAAAGTCATTCCCCTACATTTTTCTGTCTTTTCTCTTTAAGTTACTGCTGTGGTTGATGGATAACATCACCGTCAGTTTGGCGGATTTGGGTTGTAATCTTGGTTTCGGTGTGTTCCCTTGAGTTTCAGGTTTTTTTTCTTTTGGTCTTAGATGTTCTGGCTCTTTGGATTTTTTTAGCGGATGTTTTGGATTTATTTTTTTGTGGTGTTTTGGTTGGCTCTTTGTCTTCCTCTGGGTTTGGTTCTCGGGTGGCGTTTTGCAGGTGTGTCCTTTATCCATTAAATCTTTATAATCCTTTTCAAAGATTTACAAAAAAAATTTGCTGATTAAAAAAAAACATCACCGTCAACTTGACAAAAGAACCAAGCTACAAAAGTACCACTCGCTAAAAGTTTGTTCGAAATCTTCCTGATTACAATCAAATCAGAATCAATTACAATCAATGCAAGAGAATCATATTATATTATCTCACAAAATCATATCACGAGATGATTACGATGTTACATATGATTACGATATTCTAACCGTTATCAGCTCTATATATAACCAACCGATCGAAGGATCAATATATAAAATTCTCCACACAGTTGGATTCATACTAGGTCACGTTGTAGCATGAAACAACGGTTATGGTTTGACATAGAAAGACTAAAAAGTCTTACGTTCGTGTCTCTTCTATTTGCGCTATTCTTTTGTTCTTCGCGCTTTCTGTGGTTGTTATGGTTTGACCGATAGACCTTATAAATATCCAAACTTCAGGGGCAGCCCTCTCGCAAAACTTTGATACATGCAGATGTTTTTGTGTGTCGATGACTATGATAAAGCCCAAACATTCTGCTGCAATTAGAAAATTGATCAGTTTTATAATGTTCGTACGAGCTAGGCATTGATTGATGAGGTCAAATCTTCTGTAACGAAAAGTATTTGTATCTCTGTTCTTGTGCAATTTCAGTCACATAATTGCACTATAGTCTCTTCCTGAGAAGAGTCTTCTGTGCATATCTTGCGGCTGATATTTCATAGAAACAAAGATACAGGAGGTGGTAGTACAGGTGATTTGAGATGGGCATTGATTGACATTGTAGCCTGCCAATTTAGTAGTAATAACTTTTATTCCATTTGTGTTCATGTGATTAGGCATCTCCAACATCCTCATTATGCTTTTGCTATAAATCGAATGGTGATTAATTACTAATGTGTATCATCTATAAGACATTTAATATGAACCGACGTGTTATATGCGCAGGAGAGCATTGTAACATGATGCAAAAAGTGTCATCATCTAAGGTGACATATTGAATTACTCGAAGGGAGAGTTAAAAGGTCCCTGAATTGGGCGGCTCATAAACAGACCAAGATTCGAATCTAAACTTGTGTTTGTTCGGTTAAATAAGTTCGTTTCAAATCAATATATCGAACTGTTACGTGAAGAAACAAGCTTTATCATTTTTTAAACTCGCCAAGTTTTCCAGTCCAGCCCGAACAACTGATTTGTTCCTCGACTTATTCGGCTTGTTTGTCCATTCCACCTGCAAAATTAAATTTGAAAATACTAGATATCTGGGTTAATTGATACTTGATGGGGACCTCAAGAAAAGTTTGATTCTGTTTTTTGAAGATGGGAAATAAAGAAAGATGAATCTAGCTCATTTTGTTTCTTTTACCAACCGAACCCATTACGTACCCATCTTTGTAATGCCCAACTATGATAATGCTTTTTATGGACATTGTTTACAGCATCTTAATTAGGTGTCCGAATATCAGTTTCTCCCTTCCTAACTTGATTGGAATTTGACGTAACAATTCACCAAAACTAGACACCAGCTAATCAAACGTTTTGATCCGAAATGATTATCAAAAGTTGGCAGACTTCGAGTTGATTGATGCAACTTTTCCTCTTATGCTTTTGATAATTCAGGTGTCCAGGCTGGCCAACTTGTCCTCCGAAATTCACCAATATCCCACCTCCAGACTACAATCATACCATGTATTCGCTGAGGTCACGTAATCTTCCGGGAGCACTCTCCGTTCTCGTTCTCAATTTTTGTTATTTGTCACGCGCGCATTATGTGACATGGTTACGAACATATATGATAACTGAATGGACCACTTGATAATTACTTTCTTCGTTTTAGAATGAAAGTACTCGCATAATACAAGGGAGTACTTGATTTTGGACCACAGAATATTTACGAGATTTGGTTAACTTATCTAAATGGAACGTGACCGTGACCAAAAAAAAAGAAAAGGGACGGTGGAATTTTTGGTAAATGAACTTGGACAATTCGAAGTGTATTTCGAGACGACCAAACAGCCTCTCTTTAGTTTATCGTATCTTGACATTGTTGTAGGTCTGGCAGCTGGTACATGTCTACATGATCCATTTCAGAATTCATGTTGGCCAAGCAACTCAAAGGACATCTTGTCCCTTTTTTTTTTGTTTTTGTGTGTTCAACACGTTTTTCCTCGGATCCCAAACACTAGTCGCTCGCCAAGGCAGTTTTCGGTGGTGTTTCAGATACCGTGGTCTAGCCTTTTTATCGTGAGGCGGCAAGCTATTTTAAGGAGACTGTTCATATGTATAGGACTCGGTTTGTTGTTTCAATTGTTCTTGATTATTATTGTAATCTGCATTTTAGTTTGTATATTAATGAAATTGTTATTGGTAAAATTCGCGGATTGAAATGTATTTTTTGCAACAAGTATACAACAAAAGACACATAATTTGAGACTCGAATTGAAAGTGGAGAATCATCCAAGTAGATCTAATTAACAAGAAATCCACGTGCTTACAAAAAGCGGTGCCATTGAAAAGATTCATTAAAAAATGAGACCAAGTTCGATATGGCGAATTTGAGGTTTAGGGCTATAGACAGTCTCTTCTGGAGCCCTTGTTGACTAACATATTTATACCTCGCTAACCCTGCTGATATATGCAATATTGGGGGGAAGGGGAATGAGTACCTAAAACTCATATAATTTGAAGTTTAAAGAAAAAGTATAATGCCAAAAGGGAAAAAAATAGAAAACGGGAAAATACAAAGTTCCAACGAAATGTTGGAATACATCTGATTGTTGGGATTTTGGTAGACCATACAACGAACTGCCACTATGTGCTCGAAGTCCAATTTATATGGGCGCGTGTAACGGCTGAAAATCCATCACCCACTTAAACCCAATACACATTGAATATCTCATATCCACTTAAAAAGCTAAACATTGGAAGTAGTGAGTCAACTAATTGTATATATTAAGGTCCGGCCCTTTTTTTCTCTTTTTATTCGATATAGGACTTAACGTTCACACACGTTTTAACATTGGTCCTGTCTCGGCCAGGTTAAGGCCACACAAGGCCATGACAGATTGCTTTACAAGGCCATGACAGATTGCTTTAGGTCCGTATGCAAGACTGCGTGCCATGGTCTGGATAGGAGCATAACCAGGCCAAAACACAACTGCACCACCGCCCAAGCAGTTGAGTATCACTTCATGCCATCACTTGTCTTCATCATGCCACGAATTGACATCTTCTTGTAAAAATGTCATTTCTGTTGGTTCCTTTTCTTTTTGGATGACAGATTGCCCCCTCAAGTTTGGAAATTACAAAATACCCCTTTGTAAAAATGACAGATTACCCCCTCACCACCCGAGGTTTCTAAAAAGGACAGATTGTCCCCTCATGTTTGGAAAATTACAAAATACCCCCTTGTCACATATCAAATTGCTCCCTTGTTGTGATGTACTAGCTCCTGTTAGAAAATTCAATAGAATCAATGTGTCATCATCAAAATCTAATTACAATGGACCAAATTGTCTTTTTTTAGCCTATGAACAGTGAAAGACTATTTTCACACTTCTGTAGCCTTTCATCAGCTATAAAAAGGATAATGTGATCCATTGTAATTAAAATTTGATAATGTTCGACATATTCCGTCGAATTTCCTAGCAGCCAATTCACACTAAGGGGGTTATTTGTAGTACGACAGGAAATATTTTGCAATTTGCCAAATATGGGAACAATCTGTAATTTTTAGAAATCTTGGGGGTGGTTTTGGGAATTTATCTTACCTTTTTGTATGTGCTGAAGTTGGATTTTTACAAATTGCTCCATTAGCTTGAAACCCAAGGGCCAAGGGATAGACCAATGGGCTGAGCCCAGAGCCATTTCTTGTTAGTTTTATGTCGCACATTTCATTCTAAAAGCATTGGAATTCTTCTGTTAAAAATAAAAGAAAAAGAAAAAGCAGGGAATTTCAAAATACTATATAGAGTATTCAGTCTTCTTGGGACACCGCCACGTGGTATCACGACCCTCCTCCACCACACAATTGCGTGGCATCGGCACATTTTTGGTCTTGAACCGTACATAATTGTGTGGCAATGAAGATGCCTGATTATGTGGCGATACCCCAAATATTTTTTCCTATAATACGTGTGTTCTTGGGCCTCAACCGCATTGTAATCCACTAAGACCAGGCCGGGCCAAATCACTTTGAATGCATGGCAAAACTTTTATTTTATTTTTTTATTTTTTAAGACACGGGCCACCCAGCGAAACTTTGATTGTAAGTTTTTTGGTGTGCTCACAAAGTAATTTGCATAAATTTTGGTTAATATTGTAAGTTTTCATGTAATATTATTCCTTTTTTTCGCATTCTTATAATCTGAATTACAGGAGTTTGAGTACAAAAATCTTCACTCGTTAGGGCTCTCGGGGCAATGCGTTATCTCTGATGGGCCTAAAGCCACATAATTATAAGGCTTTTCATATTGGTCCTCCAGATGTGAATTTCAGCCTTTCTGGACGGGGCCTTTTCGCAAAGAGCATTTTTTATTGTTAGTTCATTGGAAAAATAAAATAGGCTGAGGGAGGAGTGCCAATTTTGTTCACCCCACTCAAAAAGTGGACCGCGACATTATCACTTCGTGGATTCATATCATGCATGTCCACTTCCATGATCGGATTTGTTCATTTCGTAGCACTTTAATCAACTGAATTAAATATTGAAAAGTGCGATTGGCCTCCCGAAATATCCAACCAGTGCAGATTATTACCCCTCAAATGTTTCACCATCTTTTTTTTTGGGAGGCCAATCGCATTATTAAAAATCAAGAATTGCACGCCAATCTCATCGGGGTAAAATTCTATTTTGTCTCTCTAGACTTTTGAGATTTTTTGGCTCCTATTTTTCCTTGAAATACAAATCAACTTGAAGCTTCCACAACAAGCAGCAGGCTGCAGCTGCAGGGTTTTTGACTTAGTGGTAACAAAAATGTATTAAAAATTTTGCATACAAAACAATATTAGTTACTTTACAAGACTAATTCAGTGTCGACAATTGAAAAGAACTATCAATATGCAAAAATATACAAGATTTTATTACCGTACAATTTTTCATCCCAATTCGCTTGAGGCAAACCCCTCGAACCCCAGTGGCACCGCCCCTGATAAGAAGTAAATGATGGGGTCAGGGCTATTTAATGAGAAGAATTCTGGCATTGACTTTTACAAATAAAGTACTTGAAATGAAGAGACTGAAGAGTCATTATGTAAGAAAAAGACACTTTTTCCATGTAGAATATTGATCACACCCCCAAATTTCAACGTGGTTGCCCAGTCAAATGAACTTGATCAGCAAGCTGCATTTTTCCAATAATTCCCTAGTATGGGCCTATGGGGGTATGCAGCAGAGATGAAGGAAGACAGCATTATTAGTCTCTCATGGCTGTAGTAATGGATCTCCAGCATTACAAGTTGTGTAATACATATTCCGAAGAGGTTTGGCCAAGTAGAAAAGGAAAAAAGTAGTAAGTAGTACTATTTATCGCCTACGAGGTCACATGTTCAAATCACACGAAGATCACAAAGATTCGGAACATTGGAGGGTTTACCTGATCGTTAACTTTAGAGTCTCATAAATAATCGAAGTGCATGCTGATCATCCGGACATCTGATTATGAAAAAATACTAAGAAGTTGTGTAACATGGAAGTATTAAAGTGGCCTTGCGATGCCCCTAATGCTATAAGAGGTCGAGATGTGACCATTTTTAAATTAGGGTCTGAATGATCACATGCTATTGAAGGAGCACACGACCACGATGCAAATCTTTAAGTTGTGTATCCAATGCCTGGTTTTAGTTGGGGTTTTGTTCTCTTCTAAGGTCTTAGTTTCAAAATTCTATCAAATCTAATGGGGCATTTCATACAAAGCTTTGCATTGGGTTTAATTGCGTTCCCCACTATTGGAAGGTTGGGATTGGTCTCACATGGTTAGTCGAGGTACATGTAATTTGATTTGAACACTTGAGTTATCAAAAACAAAAGAAGAGAAATGTTAGGTACAAAGAAAATAGACCCCGAAATCACCTAGAACAAGAATTCTTTACCGCTAATAAAAGTTTATTAGCGGTCATGAATACCTTTAAAAGTGTATTTTGAGTAATTTCTGGATACACTTTCTTTGTATCTAGCACTTTTGAAAAAACAAAAAAGAGTTGTAATGCATACACTTCCTTTTGTGTGGCGTTTATGAGAGCGGAATCTTTTTCTTGCCACATCTACAATACCCCTATGGTTACAATAAAATCTCCTGTTAACACAGTGCTAGTGCCGCAAGCAAGTGCACAGTTCTCACATACACTAAAGGTCTCGCGGACAATGTACTGCATTTGTGTGTGGTTTTAGACAAATTGTTCACCAAAGTTCCCCTTTGTTTCCACTTGTAATTGTTCCTTTAGGAACGTACCATGAAGGCATCTGACATGCCAAATTCCATTGGTCTCACAGACAGAACTCATAGAAGGGCGACATCGTAGCTTGACCTAGATAGTAAGATCGATTGAAACTGTTACTACTAATATATTGTTGAGGGGTGGAAATGTGATTGTACAGAAACTCAAGGGTGCTAACTAGAATTAGCTCGTTTTCCCTGGATTTTAATAAAATCTGATTTCAATAAATGCTCTATCTGGAAGTGTCCCTATTGCAGTATGCCAGTAATATCTAAGTGCACATGCTATACACTTGAAAGAACATGAGGAGGTTTTATGAGGTGGTGTCCTTGGGCACATGATTTTGTCTTGGAATTAGTTCACTTGGACAAGCACGAAAATTACGTAACATAAAGGGGCCCTAAACAACCAGAAACATATTCATCTATGATAAGATTTGTACGTAATAGTACTAATATACAGTAGAGAAATTGATCTGTTGGAAACTCGAGTGAATGAAGTTGGGTATTCGAAGGGTCTCCCGAGATAACCGAACAGATCTACTTTAATTAGGTCATCGAATCTAGACGAGCTAGGCACTTCTAAAGTCTAGCAACTACGAATTGGTTAATACACTCCATAAAGTGTGATTGATGGTTGAATTCAATCCTACTCTTACAATGAATTTACATGTGTTGCAGCTCAAAGGTCCTCTCATTGATGCATATACTGAGGAGTCCCAGTTCTGTTTTCTTCACGGTTTTCAAAATTCCTACGGGAAATTTTCATAATTCGTTCTTCGTGTAATAGAGAGATAGATGTAGCACAGTTCAAAAAGGGACATTTTTTATTTGGCTGTCCATTCATTCTTGACTATGGTCATTATTGGAAAAAGAATAAAAAGAGTCATACAAATGAGAAAAAAAAAAAAAGGGTCTTTTTTTTTTTCCCCATTCTTTGTGAATTGGTAGAGATACTGATCATGAAGGGCTTATGGTTCATCCCATGCCTTTACAGCTCGGATTACTTTCATATTCTGGTTTCAAACTAAAGTCTTATTAGTTGTTGTTACATTCAAAACACTTCACATGCATGCATTTAAGGCCAAGCTGCAGATTTCCAATGCAAATCCTCCTGCCCACAGATTCTTCCCTAACCAGATAAGATATTTTTGTGTGCCAGAGAAAAAGAGAGAGTCCAATTGAGAGTGCCTTTGCAAACCAAGGGTATCTTGTGATCCTATTTACAGTACAGGAGTGAAATTTACATACAGCAAGGTTCTTTTTGAGATGGGAAATAAATCCAGTCAACGCTTGCCTTCTGCAATGATTTCTATCCATCAGTTCTATCCAACTTTTGGGTGAAATTCAGGATTTAAAAACGCGGTATTGGAGAACGTATGGTCACAAACAAGTTGATATTGGAACGTATCTGTCTATATCGACTGATATGCAAGTAAATACCGGTATCGAATGTTTGAAATCTCGTTAGGTAATGGCCGATATGATACATAGTAGCTTTATTTTAAACGGGGTGGATGGATGTTTAGAGCATCTACACTGGTTTTGTCATTGTCAAATACTATCGGTAAAATGTTGCTTTATCGGTTCGGCAAAAACGTACCTTGTTTATCCCAGGTAAAAGCCAACATTAAAGGAACCTACAGATTTTGTTTATCCCACGTATAATTGAGGGAATAACTTGGAAGACAAAGGATTCACCCATCACAAAAAATGCTAGGTCTAAAATTTGTCTCATTGGAGCATCTCTAAAGGGAGGTAGCAAAAGTAAAACCAAACCAAATTTGAAGAGTCATGTCATCAAAATATACCCTCCGAAGGAAGACATTTTGGTGTAGCTCTCATTCACTCTCACTCTCACTCTCTCTTTCTCTCACTTCAAGTTTGAAGGATAAGAAATGAGTCTTCAAATTGACATATATCTGATCATCAATTATACTATTTTTAATTGGTGGTCCCTTTAGGATCAAAGAAAGAGTAAAATATTTAAATTTATAGAGCCCATTGAAGTGTATTTACATCATATAACTCTTCAGCTTGCCATATGGGTCGTCAAAGTACATATTTGATCGAAATAGAATTTTGCTTATTCCCTAAGAGATGCTCAGAGCATCTCCAATAGAGGTAACAAACACTAAAATTTGTTACAATTTTGAAGGTAGTTTTTATTATTTCTATTGAAGATGCTCTTACACAATAAAATAAAATAAAAATTAAGGGATTCATCGTGAATTGTGTGAAACAAAGTCTAATCTCCTCCATGTGGGAATAAAGAGCCATTAAGTTAGTTAGGTAAAATGCAATTCCTCCTTAATGAATGCGCACCAACTAAAAAGATTATATGATAATATTATCTTAGAGAAATGATAATACAAAAATTGTTTTTTGTTAGTGTCAACACAATAGTGGAGTATATAAAAGTCGTGTACTTTACACATGGCTTAGCTTAAAATACTTTTATCCCATTAAATGTAATTTGCCAATCGAACTCAAATTTACAATACACCGAACCATTATTTCAAGTTTGTGCATCAGGACGGGTTGATCTGATTTTAGACATGTTAGTGTATATGAGAGTCAGCTTTTTGGGCTTTATCTTAGATATTTCAAAAAAAAAAGGGTAAAAGTCATAATTTTTTAGTTTTCCGATTAGACGAATCAATAATCCACAAAAGTTAGGCGCAAAACTAACAAACGCAAATTTTTTTTTGAATAAAGACAAAACATGAAAAAACCCAAAAATCTTTATTAAAAAAACCCTTAGCGAACTTGCACATTTTACAGAAACTAGAATGTCAAGTACTGGTGATTCTGCATCAATTCCAGCAGCATAAAAGCCCACCATTTTGCAGTTATCTACATTGGTCTGCACCCTCAATCACACTCCATACGAGATGAAGCAGAAGTAATTTATGAAGGGTAGTAAATTCACATACTTTGACCTCTGTCTTAAAGATCCAATAATGTCCATAGAATAAATAACAATAATAATAATAAAAAGAATCAGCCTGTCAAGCACAAGTCTTTGGGCCAATGGCTCTAGCGCAGATGTCATTTCCTTGATCCTATTAAACGTTCTTGATCTACCGGCAATATTCAAAGAACTAGAATTTTTTGGCGCGGCTGATGTTTTTGACAAGGTCTTGGGTTCTTCAAATCTTACTCCAGGTAAGATAGTGGGTTCAAATCTCACTACAAGTGAGATAGCAGTGGTTTATACCCGCTTCCCCTTTTCCATAGATATGGAGTCTTGTAATTTCTCCTCATATATATTTGGCGAAAGAAGACATATATAAGTCTCTGAATCTCTCTGATAAAGGTTTTTTTTTTTTTCCTAAAAACCAAGCCAAATAAAATCAAGACAATTAGAAATATAATTCTGACATCAGATATATAATGAAGTGGGTAAGCTTAATTAACAATTCGAAATTCACAGCACCAACAAATGGGTAACAATCAATTCCTAGCTAAGAGTCCACCAAAAAAAAAAAACTCTTAAAATGTCAAGGCCTAGACCCAAAAGAAACAAGAAGATTGAAAACAACAAAAGATCGATAGAATGAATTACAAATTCAGTACAAGAATCCAGTCTAGACAAACAACTCTGCGTTAATATCAAATGAGAAGTCAGCCAATTCTTCTTTCCCTTGCACCAAACCTTCATCAAACAGCCAATTCTCAAGCATTGACAAGGGGAATTGATCACCCACATCTGGCTTTCTTTCATCTTGGAAAGGACTGGCCTCAGGGGACATAGACTGTGAAAATTCAGAATTTGATGATTCAAAAGACTCGAAACCAAAGATCGATTCGAATGCCTCAGATAAATCAACACCCTCATCCTTTGGACCACTTTGATCCCCTTCACTAGAGGTAGTCTCATTCACACTTGAAGAATTTGCTTGTTCTAGCTTTGGTGTTTTCTTCACCCATCCTTTCAGCAACCTGGCAATATTCTCAGTGCTTGATGCATAGGTAGATCCTTGGGTTGTTTTAGAATAGGAGAAATACCCGTTTGAGGGCTTCAATTCAGGTATAATGAGTTTTGGTTTGTCCAAAGACAAGGCATCATTTAGGGCTTGTTTGGCCTTGTTGATATCAGTTTGTAGCTTTTTCTCCCACTGGCCCCTAGAGATTGAGTGGGAACTTGAAAACCCAATGTTGGAATGACAAAGAGGATATTCTTGGAGTTTCTTGAGCTTCTTCCTCAGATGGGTGTTCCAGTAATTTTTGATGTCATTGTCTGTTCTCTCTGGTAGGTAAGAAGCTATGGCAGCCCATCTGGACCAAAATCACAATGACAATACATTAGCACACTAAAACCAAAGAACCAGACCCTCCAAATCTTGAGAGAAGGGGAAAATTGTAAGGTATTCTTGGAGTACTACGCGGCATTGTTGCGTATTGCTTCAAGCAAGCAACACACATTTTGGATCACTTCATGTCTCCCACTTACCTAAAAAAATGTTTTATCACCTCTCGTATGCTAAATTTATCATTACGAGATTTGCCGGGAGCGCCACGCAATACTCCGGAGTATTGAATTATTAAGAGAGAGAGAGAGAGAGAGAGAGAGAGAGAGGGGTTACTTGTTGCCTAAAAGGGCTTGGAGCTGGATAATCATCTTCTCCTCATCCTCTGTGAAGCTGCCCCTCTTGATACCTGGCCTGAGGTAATTAGTCCATCTAAGTCTGCAACTCTTACTGCATCTACGCAACCCTGAATCAAGTAAAAAAAAAACCCACAAAAGGAGACAGTTTTAGTACTCAACACACCTCCTAAACATTTACACAAGCAATTTGGATACAGCTCTAAAGATGGTTCAGCTTTCAGAATCTCTCTCATTCCTTAGTTTTCTAAAATCTCGTTAGTCATGGACTTTGAAATTTTGTTTTAGGGTCTTGTTTGGCGAAAAAGAGCACATCTTTAGGTAACTACCAAATGAATTTTTTCAACTTCTCTAGAAAGGACTTGGGCTTCCAGCTGATCAATGAGTTCTAGATTCGAGCTGATGTAACAGACTAACAGCATCGTCCACACCTCTATACTAATTTAACTCACTAATCCTACATTAGTGATGACAGGAAAAACAAAAATGTCTTTAGAATCTATGTTTGCTCAAACTATCACAACAGAAAAGCAAGGAGTGTTTGTCTTCAAGTAACAGGTTTACACACATTTTCTGCAAAAAAGATTTCTCAAAATTCAACTTCCCTCTCTCTATTTCTACAGAACAAATACTCTTGTCTCTTTCCTTTTTTTTTTTTTTTTGGTTTATGGATCGGAGTGTTTAGGTCAGCTTACGCGTGGCTCACCTCGACTGTTTCCCTCTCCGGTTCGGTCAATATGACAGGCTGGCTATCCACGCCGGAACTAGGGTATTCACAAGATCTATCTCTTGTCTCATTTATGCATTTTTATAACAAAAACGCTAGAAAGAGGAACAGTACAACTCCTTGAGATCCAGAAATTGAAATAGAGAGGGCAAAAGGAATCTAACCTGTCTTAGAAGGAACAGCCCTCCAATTCCCAGCACCATGTTCTTGGATATAAGAAACCAACATTATATCTTCCTCAGGAGTCCATGGTCCTTTCTTCACTCCCTCTTTATCACAACAAGGTGGCCTGCCCATTTCCCCCACACTACTCCTCCTTTGGAAAAACAGAGGGAAAAAAAAGAACAAGAAATTCACTCTCTGTTTCACTACTTGTCCTGGTTTTCTTGATCTCTACCTTTCTTGGGCCTTTGGAAAAAGATGAGACAATGGTCTTGTTGTTGTTGATGTGGTCATTGGGTGATATGCATTTATAGGAAAATAATAAGAAACCCAGCCCCCACCCCCCCGTGGATTAAATTAAGGACAGCTGACCTAAAAGGAGAAAAAGGGTGGTTTGTGGGGGTACCCGAAGAGTCAAAATGGACAAACAGGAGCTGGTGGGGGCAATTTTACTCTTGATAAGGGCTAAAGGCTAAAGTCAGCTGTGCCTATGCCTCTTTTGCCTCACCAAAACCGCGTGGCATTCAATGTGGTTCACTC
>BPLS01000191.1:1506127-1519583 GCA_019656275.1 Rhododendron kiyosumense | reverse complement strand
AGGGCCGCAAACCAAAATCGTGCGATTTTCGGGGGCGCGTGCCCACAGTGGCGACTCTGCTGGGGACAATTACATTTGATTTATATTTGGCGATTAGTACATAAAAGAACAATTTTCAAAGGCTTGTCAAAACAGTACGCTCCGCGCTGCTGAAGAACGGAATGGTAACGTAACAGGATCTCAGCATCCGACCAATCCGAACTGGGGCTTTTACTATTGTTCACTTATGTAGTTTTCTCCAAGTATTGATTAAATGAAAGTGAGCCAAGCTCAAAAGGCATTTTTCAAAACCTTGCGTTTCTCTCTCATTCTAAATCATTCTTCGGCGTTTCTCCATTTGCATCGATGTCGGATAAGCCCCGTTGAGGTGTTTTGGGTAACCGGCACAGTTTACTGGAGCCCGGGGTCCTCGAATGCCCAACAACCTTGGACGATGATGAGTCGTATTACCGTTCGACCATCGCTTTGCTGCACGCATTGCAATGGGAGGTATGCCGCGGCTTTAGTCAGAGGAACCCCTTTAAGCCAAAACCGGCCTCTACATGCGTACAAAGCACTAGTACCTTTCAACCTAAGACAGGAACCTGCAGGGTAGGATTACTTGCATCTAACCCCCATAAACTGTCTATGTGTTACTGCTTTCCTTATCGCATGCCTGTACATACATACATTTCGTTTTGCGTAGGAGCATGCTAGGGCGGCTTTTAGGTTTGTCTCGAGTTCGTCTCGTGACTGTTAGGACTCTGCCGTGGACCGATGAAGAGTCGTGCATCTCGATGTTGCGCGTTGTCCAATTTCAAAATCCTTGAGTCAGCGAAACTTTAGGAAATCAGGACTGTTTAAATCTTTTGTCTAGACCTAGTCGAAGTTTCAAACAGAAAACTTGGAACAACGAAGAGAATGTCGTGATACCCACACCATCCCGGTTAAAGTGCTAATCACTTACACCATCGAGGCTCCGGCACAGTGCTGCTTACGCCACCTCGGTTATGGTATCACGCCGTCTGCACCAAGTTGTTCCGACCTCCAAAGTTGAAACTTCGAAAAGGGAGCAGTCAAAAGACTTAGATTGTCTCGACATCCTTTAGTATCCATCGATTCAAAACAAGGATACACCTTCGAAAAGAAATCCGAGGATTCTATGGCAGCGTCCGAACAGCATGAGTTGGACTCCCTTTAGTATTAGAGTTTAGGAGGACACCGACGACGTTGGCATGCTCATTTTCCTTCAATTCTTTCAAAATAAACTGTTGCAGGCTATCATTGAGCTCGTCTATTTTGCTGTTTAGCTGAGCTATGGGGAGCTTCGAAATCAAGAGCCAAACCTGCTTGGGAACGTCCGTCGGGTCTGCTTGAGGGTCTGTTTTGGGGTTTGCTTTTCTGCTCGTCACAACGGAATCTCAGTTCTGCACTCTGTCAAGGGAGGATTCGCCACCGACCACTCCGCACGAATCTCCTCCATCCTCTCCATCTCCTCCTGCAACTCCGAAACTGGTCAAAACCGAAATCCCAGACATGGCCGACGTTCCACCTCCGAATCTCACCACAATTCTAGCCGATCTCCAGCACAATCTCGCCGTCATGCAACAAAGGGCCGACCAGGCTGACACTGCTATGACCAATCTGCAAGCTCTCATCAACGAGAGGCTGCCAGTTGCAAGAATAGAGGGTGAAGGGCGAGAGCGCGAAGGCCCCGCCGGGGAGGACATTCCGGCCGAACAGCCTGCCGCAAATCCCGAAATGGCTGCTCTAATTGCCAAGATGGCCAAACTAGAAGAGTCAGTGGCCAAGTCAGAAAGAATCAGCGCCGGAGGGTTAGACATGGACCGTCTCTGCCCCTTTCCGAATGCACGGCTCCCGGAGAGATTCAAGATGCCCGATTTTGCAAAGTTCGACGGGACGGGCGACCCGAAAACTCACTTGTTAGCTTACCATGGTGCAATGAAACTGCATGGGGTCGAGGAGGAAGCAATGTCCCAACTGTTCCCTCAGACTTTGGCTGGCCCAGCTTTCCAATGGTTTCTATCCCTCGACGTCTCCAAGCGCAAGACATGGGAAGACATAGGCGCGGCCTTCTTCACTCAGTACAGCTACAACTCCCAGCTCAAGATGACCACCCGAGAGTTGGAGTCCACCAAAATGACTGCAAAGGAGTCCTTCGCGGAATTCATCAAGCGTTGGAGGACTAAGGCTGCAGTCATGACCGATCGGCCGAGTGAGAAGGATCAGATCCGTATCATCTCCCGTAATCTGTTGCCCGACTTTGCTAAGAATCTGGTGCTAGTCCAAGGGGCCGATTGGGATACCTTCTTTGAATCTGGCCTCGCCATTGAAGAAGCTCTCCAAACTGGGGTACTGCCGCGTAGCGACCCTCCGTCTTCCTCCTCAGGATCCAAGGCTAAAACTCGTGCTTACACAGGGAGCAGTACTGCTCTGTTCGGTAACAGCAACTACGCCAATGCCACATCTGCCGGGAGCAGCACCGCTCAGGATTCCCACCACATCGCCGATATCAATCAGGTCCAAGCTCCTCCGAAACCCAGAAACCGCAATCAACCCCGGAACTTCACCAAGTTTGAGGCTCCACTCTCCCAAGTGCTAGAAAGGTTGACCAAGTCCGGTCACCTCAAACCGCTGGATCCGACTCCATTACCCCAAAATCTATCCCCTAGCCACAACTCAAACGCTTTCTGTGCCTACCACCAGATGCCTGGTCACTACACCGACTCTTGCTATCGCCTCCGTCATGCGATACAAGACTTGGTAGATAGCGGAACCATCCCTACCCCTCCTAAACCCAATGTCATTACCAACTCCATGCCGCAGCACGGCGGCCACCCTCAAGTCAACCAGATCAACCTTACCTCCACCATAATCCAACCTAGCTCCACCATATTCAACCCCACTGACCATATAGCCCCAACCTTCTGTCCCAAACCTGTTGTGGCCTTCCCGGAGGACGTCAGCATCAATATGCTAGCCGTCAGTTGGAACTTAGAAGACAAAGCAGGGGAGTGGGAGGAACTAGCTCACGACTGGGAAGAGCAGTATCACTTGGGCTTCCCTCAGGACCCCGTGGTCGATCAAGGGCAGCTAGACCAGTGGGAAGAGGAATGGATTGCAGCACGAGCCGACCCGCTAGATGGCCTGTCACTGTTTATGCTTTTCTATCAACCGGAGCCAGTCTTGCCCAAGGTGGAGGACAAGGATTACGTGTGGGCTGTGGAGCCCGATGTCGTGCAACCCGTCGAACTCCAGGACTTCGGTGTGGGAGAAGCCAACGCTAGCAACAACTTGGATGAGTAGTACTTGGATTTCTACGTCGAAAAGGAGAGTGCTTCCGATGAGCCCCGCCGGTTAGGGTCCTTCCTACCTTTGATTGACACTCTCTCGGATGCCGTGCATGAGTATGACCTTGTGGTGGGGCCAACCTTCAACATCGTCCCTTTGGATCAGCCGCGTCCTTTGGTGGCTCCGAGTGAGGACTGCTCAATCATGACTCTCAACGCGCCGCCCGATGATCTGTGGAATGTTGATGAGATTGTCAACCTGAGCGCGGACCCCCTCCTAGCTGACTTGTGGAAGGATGACAGAGTGGTCGACATGCAAGTGGGAGAAGAAATCTGGACTGTCAACACTGCTTTGGTAGACTCAGGCTTTTGGGATGCACCGTTCGTCACTAATCCGGGGACACCTTTTGAGGAAGCTGCCGCACAGGATCCAGCCTTTTGGGAGGCACAAGTCATGAGCGATCTGGAATGGGTTACGGCTTCGGACCAGATTGCATCGATCGACAAGGGGAAAGGCAAGCTAGAGGAAGTGCCTGCTGATTTCTGGGACTTCGTGGACACGTCGCCTTGGTGGGAGGTCGCTAACGTCACTAGGAGCGGCCGAGTCTTCCAACCACCTAGTCTTTCGGGTGGGAGCTCGTCCAATCCCGGCAATGATCAAAGACTCACCGTTCCCCCTGCTCAAAGGAACGCTCCGGCCATTCCTAGCGGAGTACCCGAAGAGGATGCCATTCTGAAACAGCTAGAAAGGATACCTGCTGCCGTCTCTGTCTGGGGTCTGATATCGTCATCAAAGGAGCATCGAGAAAGGCTGTCTTCAGCACTGGCCCGTCTCACTGTGCCAACTGACATTACCCCCGAGGCCATGGTTGCCCTAGTTTTACCGCTGCTCTCCAAGCATTCCGTCACTTTCACCGAAAAGGATCTACCTGTTGACGGAACTGCTCACAACCGCCCGCTGCACATCACTATCAAGTGCAGAGGACATTGGGTGCCAACTGTGCTAATCGACAATGGGTCCGCGATCAACGTCTGCCCAATGAGGGTTGCTTACCGTTTGGGGCTCACCAAGGCTGATCTTACGCCTTCCAATCTAGCAGTCAAGGCTTATGACAACACGCGCCGCGTAGTCGAAGGGACCCTCATGCTGAAGCTTGATGCCGAGGGCTTTGAAATGGACGTAGAGTTCCATGTGGTTGACATCCCCGCCACTTTCAACTTGCTTTTGGGGAGGCCGTGGCTGCATAGAGCGGACATCATGGCTGTGCCGTCGACTCTCCATCAGAAGGTCATGCTGGGGCTTCCGACCGGAACTTTAACTATCTGCGGAGACTCTGGGATCCGCCCGCTCAAGGATGATGGGACCCCTGTTCTAGGAATCATGCACGGAGAGGAAGACTCGGATTTTGGAGGGTTTGCTTTTGACACCTCCGGCTCAGTCCTAGCTATTGTCGTGGATGACGACTTCATCATCAGCTCTGCTGCCTTCGAAATCATGAGGAGGATGTCATTCATGCCTGGCTTAGGGCTCGGGATCAACCAGCAAGGGATCGCTGAGTTCCCTGTCTTTCCCTTTACCGAAGGCCGCTTTGGCCTGGGGTACACTCCCCCTACCAAAAAGGCCAAAATAGGGAAAGACACGGGAAAACCTCGGACCCTTTATGGTAACCCCGACAGCTATTTCGTCCGTGAAGGAGGAGGCGTTGCTTATCTGGGGCAGGCTGAACCATTTTGGGATCAAGTGACCAAGACTTGGCTACCGGGCTTTGAGATCTTCGCCGCCGACACTTGGTCTGATGACGAAGAGGAAATAGCAAAAGAGGAGCTAGCTGCAAAGGAATTCAAAAGGCAGTTGGTCGCAATCAAGGAAAGGGCTGACTGGCTGGTTGCTTTTGATCAAGGGGATCTGGAAGTGCTGTTCTCCCAAGTGGGTTTGGTTGGCAAGGAGGACGAGGCTGAAGTGCTGATGCTTGGGCCCGACTCTCCAGACCTTCTCAACGATCCAACCTCCCTCATCGTCGAAGCAAAGGGTAGTCTTAATAATTGCATTTTTACTCCCCGTCTAACATGCATTGACGATGTATCTGAATCTGACACGGAGTCTGTCGAGTCTAAGTCTAGCTCAGAGTCGGAGTTTGTGCCTCTCGGCCCTCCACGTCATAGCTTTTACTTCGAATTTGAGTCGACTGTACTTGGCAACCCCTCTGGGTTTTATGAAATGCATGATCCTGCTTCCGACTATTTTGCTGATTTCTATATAAACTGTGTCGACCCCGACGATGAAGGAATCGACTTTGACGGGAACATCCCGGCCGAGTAGCGTTCCCTCATCGAAAGGGAAGACGAAAGGCATGCTCAGCCTCTAAAAGACGAAGTAATTTCAATAAATCTGAAAGATGAGGATGATCCCCGCATGATGCAAATTGGTGCCACCTTGTCTCCGAAAAACCATGCAGCCACAATCGAAGCTCTCAAGGATTTCGCCGAGGTTTTTGCCTGGTCTCATGCAGACATGCCCGGTATCGACCCCGAAATCGTCCAGCATAGGATTCCTTTGCTACCAGGGGCTGTTCCTGTCAAACAGAAGCTTCGCAGAATGAGGCCGGATTGGGTCCAGAAGATTAAGGAAGAGGTTACCAAGCAGATCGACGCAGGATTTCTGAGGGTGGCTGAATACCCCCAATGGATTGCTAACATCGTGCCCGTACCCAAAAAGGACGGAAGGATCAGGGTCTGTGTCGACTTCAGGGACTTAAACAAAGCAAGTCCCAAAGACAGTTTTCCCTTGCCTCACATTGATGTGCTTGTGGACAACACGGCGGGGCATGCTTTGCTTTCGTTCGTCGACGGCTTTGCAGGGTACAATCAAATTCTCATGGCTCCGGAAGACCAGGAGAAAACTACGTTCATCACTGAATGGGGAACTTACTGCTATATCAAGATGCCGTTTGGTTTGAAGAACGCCGGTCCCACTTATCAAAGGGCTCAGACGACCTTGCTTCACGACTTCATCCACAAGACAGTCGAGGTATACGTCGATGACATGATTGTGAAGGCCAAAGAGGAGGACGACTACATTCCCTCGCTCAGGCAGTTTCTCGAAAGGCTCCGCAAATACAATGTGCGTCTCAACCCGCAGAAGTGCACATTTGGGGTCACAGCAGGCAAAATGTTGGGGTTTCTAATCACCAGGAGAGGAATCGAAGTGGATCCGTCCAAGATCAAAGCAATCCTCGAAATGGAGCCTCCGCAGACTGAAAAGGGAGTTCGCAGTTTTCTGGGAAAGGTACAGTTTATCAGCAGATTCATCGCTAAGCTGACCCTAACTTGTGAGCCACTGTTTCGGTTACTCAAGAAGGACGTTCCGTTCGAATGGTCGGAAAGGTGTCAAGCTGCTTTTGAGTCAATCAAGGCGTACTTGCAGAATCCGCCAGTGCTGATGCCGCCTACTCCGGGTCGACCGTTAATCCTGTATTTGTCCGTAACTCCGACAGCTATGGGTTGTTTGCTAGCGCAGGAAGGAGAAAACGGAGCCGAAAGAGCCATCTACTATCTGAGTAAGAAGATGTCTGAAAGCGAGGAGCGGTATACCTCTCTGGAGAAGACATGTTGGGCACTAGTCTGGGTCACCAAGAGACTTAGACACTACATGCTAGCCTATTCGGTGAAGTTGATCTCTCGGATGGATCCTATCAAGTATCTATTCCAGAAGCCAGCGCTCACCCATAAGCTAGCACGTTGGTTGCTTCTATTAGCTGAATTCGATCTCCAATATGTTACAAGGAAGTCAGTAAAGGGCCGTGCTGTGGCAGAATTTCTGGCTGATCATCCGGTGGAAGGACCCGAGGATGTGGATTTCACTTTCCCGGACGAGGACGTGCTAACCGTGTTTGAGGAAGTATGGACGCTTTACTTCGATGGGGCTGCCAAACAGAAGGGATTTGGAATCGGGGTGTTGCTGATCACGCCCGCTGGTGCTCATATTCCGCTCGCCTTCAAGCTGAATTTCGACGTCACTAACAATCAAGCTGAGTACGAGGCCTGCATCGTCGGAATGGAAGCAGCAATTGCACTGGGAGTCGAGAAGCTCGAAGTTATCGGAGACTCAAACTTGGTGGTTTCCCAAGCTAACGGAGAGTGGAAAGTCCGTGAGGAAAAGCTGAAGCCTTATCATCAAGACTTGGAGGAACTGATTCCTCGCTTCAATAGGGTAACTTTCACCCATGTTCCCCGCTTAAGGAATCAGTTCGCCGACGCCTTGGCGACTTTGGCTTCAATGATCGAACTTCCAATAGGGGTCAAGATGCGACCGATTGTGATCGAACAGAGGGACCTGCCCGCTTATGAATACATCAACGCCATCGATGATGTCGATGATGGTTTGCCCTGGTACCATGACATCTGGAACTTTGTGGAGCGCGGAGAGTTTCCCGCTGGGGCCACCAGGAAGGATCGAATCGCTTTGCAGCGTTTGGCCGCCCAGTACATCATCTGTGGGGGGAAGTTGTATCGAAGGTCTCACTGCGGGATGCACAAACTCTGTGTGAATGGCTCTGAAGCGACAAGGATAATGGAGGAGATTCACGAAGGAGTCTGCGGTCCTCACATGAGCGGTGTCATGCTCGCAAGGAAAATCCTCAGGCAGGGTTATTATTGGTCCACGATGGAATCACAGTGCATTGATTACGTACGGCGCTGCTACAAGTGTCAGATTCACGCGAACTTGCAGCATGTTCCTCCATCCGAGCTATACGGCATGACTTCGCCTTGGCCTTTCTCAGTATGGGGTATCGACGTCATCGGGATGATCAGGCCCTCTGCTTCAAACGGCCACAAGTTCATATTGGTAGCCATCGACTACTTCACCAAGTGGGTTGAGGCCGAATCTTACAAGACTCTGACAACCGTTCAAGTCGCACAGTTTATTCGAAAGAACATCATCTACCGGTACGGTGTGCCTCAGGCTTTCGTTTCAGATAATGGGAGTCACTTCAAAGGTAGGGTCCTGGAGCTCTTCGAAGAATTCAAGATCAAGATCCATCACTCCACGACCTATCATCCTCAAACAAACGGGGCAGTCGAAGCAGCGGATAAGAATGTCGAGATGATCATCAAGAAGACCGCTGAGTCTGCAAGGGATTGGCACGAGTTGTTACCATTGGCCCTCTGGGGGTACCGTACTTCGATCCGCACTTCCACGGGCGCAACTCCTTTCTCTCTGGTTTATGGAATGGAGGCAGTTCTCCCTGTTGAGCTCGAAATCCCGTCTCTAAGGATCATGGCTGAAAGTGGTCTCGAGGAAGCTGAATGGTTGAGTGGTAGATTTGTCGAGCTGATGTTGTTCGACGAGAGAAGGCTCCGGGCACTGTATCATGTTCAAGGGTACCAGCGTCGAATCGCCCGTGCGTTCAACAAGAAAGTCAAGTCGAGGGGTTTGGTCGAAGGCGACATGGTTACTAAGGAGATCCGGGCTCCAGTATTCGATCCCCGTGGGAAATTCAGGCCGAAGCGCTCTGGGCCATACATCATCAAGACCATCCTATCCGGGGGTGCTGCTAGGCTCATCGACCTCGACGGCAACGAGTTCAGTACTTTGGTCAACCTGGATCAGCTCAAGCGTTACTATCCCTGAGAGATGCTCGTTGGATCGAAAACCACAAGGGTGGGCGATGCCAAGCAAAAGTTAGAGCAGCCTGCTAGACCGAAAACCTAAGGAGGCGGTCTAGGCAAAAATAAATAGGCAAATCAAGAGCTCGCTAGACCGAAAACCTGTTAAGGCGGTTCTAGGCAAAAGTTAGAGCGTAAAAAGGAGAGGTAAAATACACGAGCGAACCTTTGCCTGAACTACGTTCTGACCTGATTCCCTGCCAAGGGATACGTAGGCAGTCTCTCAATGAGACCCGGTCATATCCTATCAAGCTGATCCATGGTCTGACACTTTGGGTTTCGCTACCAAGGCCGGGACAGTTCTAAATTCAAAAGGGGAAAGCCCTTCATCTTTCAACTTTATTTTGCAAAATTACTACGTCTAATACACAAGCTGAGCATAAAAGCCTTAGAAGGAATGAAGCATGAAAAACAGAGCAAAATGCTTGAGAAGCCTAACGGCTCACAGTTTATTCTAAATACGGCAAAGTGGTTTGGAGTCAGTCAATATTTGCTCTTGCGCGCACATCTGCTCTCAGCCACCGTTTATAGCGATTCTTCAGTCGAGGGTCGAAATCTGGCATCTCCGCCTGGAGAATCCTCAGGCCCCAGCGCCTCTGATAACCGCCCAGCGTCTGAGCATTGAAATTGGGAAGACGAAAGCCCCCGATGCTGATTTGGACATTCTCCTGCGAAGCGCCCAGTTGGCGAAGGATCCGCCCGGGAATGTAGAACGTGAAGCTGGCCAACCCCGCAATAACCATCCTATCAAAGCCGTCGGAATGGATGGCCGTGTCTGGGAGGTCCAGCCAAGGACGCCTCCAAGCGATTTCATCGGGCTGCATCTCCTGCATGAATTCGTACCAGCCCTCCACATCCAAGTCAGGGTACCGCATCTCCCTCTGATGAACCCGCTTCGGAAACAGATTCCAACCCGCCGCCGGTGGATGCAGTAAGCTCAGCTTGTCCGATAGCCACAGCTGCATGAGTGACAAAACAAGTAAGGAGTCAGATAAAGCCGAGCGAAAAGACAAGTAAGAAGCTAGGAAGTAGCCTAAGCCGAGTGTCGAGGTAAAACGAGAATGTGCGAAAAGCCAGAAAAAGGTGAGCTGAGTGAGTTCACCTGAAGCAAGAGCGGGCTCCCGCTGAACACAGCCGACTGGCCTGTGCTCACCAAATCCAAACCCAAGAGGGTCTCCGCCAGAACCAAGGGGATCACGTTTCTGCGTGCCCCCATCTGAGCAGCTACGCTCACAAGTAAGGGACTGACCCGCCCGTCGGCCTGAACAAGCAGGTAGGCCGCGAGCAGACAAATGACCAGAGCAAAGCGCCGGCGCGCTTGAATTTCCTCGCTGCCCGGGCTATCCAAGTCGACAACCGGACTGTACATCTCAACCAGCCGGATAATGTTCACCTGGCCACCTTCCAGGATTGTGTTCGCCAAACCCCGGGGGATACCAAGCGAACTAGCCAAAAGTTTCGGCATGCTCTCTTGATAAGGAGGAACGACGAGCGTCGAGGACGCGTAAGTGCGGAGGTACGCCTGGAATTCCTCCACAGTCGGGCACATCTCGTCGTCACCAAAGCGGAAGACATGGACGTCCGGGTCCCAGAATCTCAGGGCGGCCCACAGCAGCGCCGGTCGGATGGGCACATGTCGGAGAAAGCGGAACGAGGAAAGTCCGTGATATTGGAAATTGAGCCAATCAACGCTCAAAAAGGACACTAGCCAAGGCCTGATCAGTGTTGGGAGAGGGTTATCCATGAGCAAAGCTGAGCATATACTGGAGGAAGAGGGGGGTGATTGATGCTGTGAATGCCATGAAGAGGGCACCCCAGCTTTATAGGCCTTCAACTTACCGTTGCAAATCACATGGAGCATAGAGCCAATCAACTAGCCTCAAGAGAGCATCCTATCAAAGTACTCTGCTTCCCCTGAGCCTTCAGAAACCGTGGGAAAACCGTGTGCGAGTAAAAACAGGCTCCCCCTGAAAAAGGACAGTTAGTCGGTCAAGTGGATCTGACTCCCAGGAGTTTGACGTATGCCACATTGTAATTGGCGTACACATGGTTTCTTCGTGATTGGCGTACGGAGCGACACCCTTGGCGTACGCCAGGTTGGTAGACCAGAAATCAGATTCCAGCAGCTACTGCCTTCGCATGGTCGTTTTTAGTTCCAGAACTTGCTTTGGTCATTTCTTGGTTCCTCTAAGTCTTAAACACCATTTGAGACTGTAGCGAAGTGTCGGAACTCAAAAGCCGCGCCCATCGAAGATTTTGGACCCCCGGAGGCCCGTTTCAAGCTCAAATCAAGGGTACGGTAGGTCGAATCTCGTTTTAGAGGGTTTTGCCAAGTTTTGTTATACCGTACACATCACATAGGGTTTGTGTGACTGCGCGGGGGTGTCGGTTTCAGTCCGGGACCATATCGAGTCTTCTTTTGCGTCTTGTGTCCATTTTTTGCGACATTTTTAGCTTTCTTGTCGGTTTTCGCCGTATGCCGGGGTATTTTTACCATTTTGGCGCTCCGTATAAGTCGTTGTTCATCTATGGAGTCTTTCAAAAGTGTCAGTTTCATCCGTTTCGGAGAAGTACGGATTTTGGTCCGTTAATGCCTACTTTCCCGTATCCTCCGCGTGTCTGGGGTGTATCTTGTATCCTAGGGCATTTCTGTCCATCCTTATTCGAGCTACGTCTTTTGTGCGCATGTGCGAGTGTCTGTGTCGATTCAGAACCATCATCAATGCATGTTAGATATTAGGGGACGGTTCGTTCGCTTTCTCAAAGCACAAAATCCAATAATTGAAAGGAATCAAACGAACGGGAAATGCAGATATTATTACTACTATGTCAAAGCAAAATGTGGAGATGTATCAAAGCGGCTCACCGGCCCAAGCAAACTCAAAGTATCAAGGCACACTTGCCCAAAAGTCAACAGGCACGCAGGCCTCATATCCAAAATCCAAAGCATCTAAGTATCAAAGTCAAAAGGGCAAAACAGCAAAATAGACTAAGGCTCGGTGATAGCCCTCAGTCATCAAAAAGGTCCTCGTCGTCGTCCTCCTCGCTCTCTGCCAGCTCGCGCGGGTCTATCCGGAACCGAGGGTCCTCGGCGGAGTCAGAGTCGCTGCTGAGGGACGCGCCTTCCTCTTCTTCCTCCTCTTCTTCTTCCTCCTCCCTCCTTCTCTTTTGCGAAGGCCCCTCAGCAGGCCTCTTCTCTGCGGGCCTCTTCCTCAGCTCTCGTCGGAACGGGAGATCCTTGCTGGCAGGCGCGATCTGTACTCCCCTCTGAGTACTCGCTGCTGGCCGGGAAGAGCTAGGCGCTATCTTCTTCTGAGGAGGTGGCCTCACGCTCTTCCTTCTAGGAGCCGCCCTAGGTTGCCCCTGCATTGCATTCAACTTATTAATATTTGTGTACATATTGCATATATTTTGAAATGTGAAGGCAGGACATTGTTCTATCAAAGTTTCAAAGTCATACCTGAGGCCGCACAGTAGGAACTGGAGCTGGAGGTGGATAGTGCAGCCGCAACTGGGCACCACTGGCAATCCTATGGAACTCCTTCTCCATGGCCTTTATCAGGCGCACTGCCTCTCGTACCCACGTCATGGGAGCCTGTTTCCAATAAGCAATCAAGTCAGTTTGCAAGTCAGCTATACATATGCAAATCAAAACAAGGAAAGTACAAAGGATGCTAAGTATCGTACCGGTCCTGTGATCTCATCGGGCTCTCTCCTAGCCGGCTCGAACTGCAGAGTGGCCTCCTCTCCCTGAGCGTCCCGCACAGCCAGCGTCCAAGAAAGCTGAGGAAGCCCCGTCGCCCTAGCAGACTCACTCCTCTCCCTCGGACGGGCAGTCCTACCGCCTTGTCCGCGCCTCTCCTCTCCAGCAGCTCTAGCCTCAGCCTCTACAGCTCCGTGCTCGACTACCCTAAGTGGCCCCGCCAGGTACTGTTTCCGATAGACAGCGTAGTCAAGCTCAGGCCGCAAGAAAGCGATGAGTCCCGCCGGGACGGTGAAGCGCTGCAGCTCAGCCAGCGTGTACTGGTCCGTGTGTGAAGCCCGAGGAGGAAGTAGACCAGGCACGACGAACTCCGAAGCCCCAAGTGACTGCCGTGTCACCCGGTCCCCTAAGTACCACTGCCATCCGAAGATCGACTCCAATAGCACGCGGCTCGCAGCTACCTCTCTGCTCCGGGAAAGGTACTCCGGCTCAGCCTCCGCGGACCTCCAAGGATCCCACTCCACCTGCAAGTATTCGGCAATCAAGCAACAGGCAGTCGGTCAGCGACAGCATTAAAGCAATTCAGGGGTAACAGTAGGCAGTAGAAAGTTCGAGTTTTACCTGGGTACCCGACAGCTCGTCAAGGTACGCTCGGAAGGCCTGAAGGCTACCTCTTGCCGCCTTTTTGCCCCTATGCGGTGGCCCCCATATCAGAGCACGGGGAAGCGTCTTCAAGTCCGGGCATGTATTCTCCGGAGGGTACATCTTCAGCACTTCATAGGCCCATAGCTGCAAG
>BPLS01000191.1:1444919-1481127 GCA_019656275.1 Rhododendron kiyosumense | reverse complement strand
CCTCATTATTATTGTAGACCATTATTTTTCCTTGGTTTCCTCATTAATATCTTCCCAAGTTTGAATAGAAGTAAATAGTTAAGAAGAATAATAAGTAAAAAGGGAATATATATATGAAAGAAGTCTGCCGAAAAATAAAGGACTACTCCATTATTGAACAGAGTCTGAACAAACAACCCCTTGCAAATTTTGTTTTAATGCATTTCTTAATTTTGTTTCAACTTTTTTAGATTATTAGTTTGTTTCGAGTGGAACAATATAAAAATTAAAAAGCAAAAAATTTCAACAAGGATAAAACCAATCCAAAAATGATCGTTGATGGTCATAATAGTGGAGGAGAAGTAACAAACTAAACATATGCAAAATCATACAGAGAAACCAAATCACAAACAAAATGCGTGAGAGAGACAAAGATATAGAGGGTTTGGCTTAAAAGGGTGTAAATCCACTCCACGAGCAAATGATCAGGAGACAAATCCACTTATGCGAAGAGAACAATGCTCCGAAAAGAGAGATAATGGTGATAAAAACAAACTGTCCAGGTTTTTGCCCATTGACTGTGACCACTTTGAAAAGTTTTCTAAGCAAACAACCCCTTGCAAATTTTAATGAAATCCTAGCCCTTATAGGCACAATTTGAATAGGTTTGGTAGTAGTACTTTGACCCTTCGATCTAAATAGTAGTCTTCATTGATTGGTAGCTTATCTTTAGAACTCACGTATTCGGGTTGTGAAATTTCGGGGCGTGACATCTAGAGGTCAATCAAAACCATCCGGACGGATGGCTTTGATCCCCTCTTGCCAAAAAAATCACATAAATAATATTGTGAGTTCTACCATTACTACCCCTAGCATTGCTCTGTCTCTCCGGAACCAAAGGGAAAGGCGCACACGGCACTTTCTTTAGTGGCAAACACAATAACGTGAATCTGTTTCTTTAGTTTCCTTATTACTATTATTATTGTAAGACCATTATTTTTCGCATTAAAAAGCAGTTAATATCTTCCTAATTAAGTTTGGATAGAAAGTAAGCAGTTAAGAAGACTCAATAATAAAAGGGAGTATAAATGAAATGAAATGAAAGAAGTCTGCCCAAAATAATGGACTACTCCATTATTGAACACAGAGTCTGATAATTACTCCACAAAATTGATTACGTATTTTTGGGGATTCCTATTTTAAGTCGCTAAACATGTCTGCAAAAATAACTGCTTGAAAATCGAATGTTGTCTCCTCTCCCCTGTCATCTTTTTTTAAATCTTTTACTTATCTGCCCTTTTTTTTAAAAAAAAAATCTTGTTGCGTTAAATTGACAAGTGGCCCTTGACAGAGCTCAATAGAGGAAACAAATTCATGTAGCCAACCCCAAGTGATTGGGACATAAGGCTCAATTTGGTTTGGTTTGGTTTTTGCATTAAATTGCCAACAGAAAGTGTTTGTTAATGAGACGACATTTGGATAAACCAAATTTGTCAAGTTAGTTGTCTCATTTCTTTCTCCAGTGGTGACCTGAGTTCAAGTCCTACGGAGAGATTATGGAGAGTCTTTGAACCCGTGTGACAAAACTTCATTCCACTATTATGTCTAGCATAACACGGCATTAATTTTTACAAGTTGAAATTCACATTAATTAATAGTTGTATGTCTTCAATATGGGGCAAAATGGGAGACTCCGTCCAGACAGGATCGAGGATCGTCTGGATGCTCATATGCGATCAAGATTCAAGAGCTACTTGAAACCACATTCCGAGGGTGGTCATGTTCATTCGGATAGTCGAGACAAGCAAATCATGTTCGAATGGGGCTAGGTCCGTTCAGACGCCTGTTATTGTCTTGACTCATTTTACACATTTTTAAGCTTATTTTAGTGAGATGAACTCTTTTTTGGGGGGAGGAAGTATTAGTGAGATCAACTTGTTAAATAGAAATACACAATTAAGAGGAAATCGGAAGGCTTGAATTGATTGTTCCCCTCTCCCTGTGGAGTAGATACAAAGTTTGTGTATCACATTACGTAAATCTTGTGTTCTTATATTTCTTTTTCTTTTCCTCTCTTTATTTCGTACATCTTTAATGTTCGTATTATAGATTGATTGAGTTGTATCTTCTGCATAATCACAATAAAATTCCTAACTCTTTGATCATGCTACCTTTTGGGAAACAAGGACTAAAACATATCCCCTCCGTCCTTAAATAAGTGTTCGGCGCGCAAACCTAAATCTTACAAAAGATGCATATTTTTCGTTAAAAAATCTTTTTTTTTTCCACAATCTAATAGAACCCATTGTCATCTATTGATTTTTTTTAACGAAACAAATGCATTTTTTAAAAGCCTAGGTTTGCGCACCGGATACTTATTTAGGAATGGAGGGAGTAGAATAAAGAACCTCAAGGTTGACCAAGTGGTCTTGATCTGAAACTTAGGCGTCTGCTTCATTCTAAGGTTTCAGGTTCGATTCTTCTTGCCAACAACTCTTGGGGCCACCTCACCCCACGCGTAAGCGTGTGAAATAGCTATGGGAGGGGCGTAGGGATTAGTACAATATGTACGCAAGCTGGCCCGGAACAAAGGCATTACAAAAAAAAAAACATAGAATAAAGTAATATTTGAATCATTCACCCACCAAAAGTTTTTTCAAGCGTTCTTTTGGCTTGGGGACGTGTGCTCACTAAGGAAATAAAGTAGCATCTTTTTTTCCTTTGCGAAATGGAAATGCAGTGTAGGTATGTTACCGTCATCTTTATTCATCGCCATTAGAGCTATAAAAGAGTCAAAAACTTGAGCTCGAGTTCTAACGTGCTGAGTCCTTAACGAGCGAAACTTAGTTATTTACTAAATGAGTCTCTTTAATCAAGTTGAACCTCCTTTAATAAGTTGAACTATCTAAATGAGCTGAAAACTCGAGCTCGAGCTTTCTAAACGAGTTGAGCCAGGTTGAGCGTTAACGAGCAAAGTCGAGCCGAGCTTGTGAGTTGCTCGGTTCGTTTACAGCCCTATTCTTCAGAGAGTATTGGCCCCGTCCCGTCATGCCACATTATTATCCATAGAGGACCTTACCACACCTATGTCGAGATCGAAGCTAAGGTCCCACCATGTATGGATGATGTTTGGAATATATTTTGTGCCAATGAGAGACTTTGATCATGACTTGAACCTGGATCTTGATCAACATAATCACTTAACCAACTCCTCATTGGTTGGACTGGGAAAATATAAATAACAACAAATACATAAACAAAGGGTAAAATTAAGAAAATAAAGACTTGGCAGCTGGCAATACAGAGGAATGAAAACTATTTGTTGTTTTGTAATCTAAATTTCTATTGAAAGAATACAAACAATACGGAGAAAACAAGAAAGGCATAACAACAAATAGAGGTAAGAAACAAAAAATTTATAACAGAGAAGACTCCATTTTGAAACATATTAGAGTACCAATGAGAGATATCCTCGGATTGAGTGAGGTAGTGCTTGTGCACCATTCGAGCGGTTCGTTCGGCAATCCATTAGTTTAGATTTTATATCGGCAATGAACGGTTTGGATATTACATAGTAGATATGAGATTTGAACTGTTGAATTACCGACCAAACGGTTCGAATGGTGCATAACACAGCACCACCCGCACAGCAATACCTGTACCATCCCCCGGTTCGAGGTGAGGGCTAGCTTTACATTTGAAAATTTGGGAACCTTAGCTCTAAGATGAAAATTAATGTTTCGGAGAACTGAAGATTGAGCTCTTTGGATCCTTTTGAACACTAAAATTGTTCCTCTCCGAACAAGCCATTTTTCTTTTAAAGAAGTGAGAATTTCAGACTTAATTTTCCTCTGAGCTACTTTATCTGATCATTTTAGGACCGACATCGAGCGTTCGATAAATGACCAAAAAAGAAGAGCTATAGTGACAATTGAAAAAAAGAACATGAAGACTTTCATTTTGTGTATTACAAAAGAGAACTACAAGGGGAGGAGATACAGACTATATAAAACAAGTACAAAGCACGAATAGCAAATATCGTGATTTGAGCATTTTGAATTTATCCGTTAAAATAATAATAATAATAATAATCAATCTTGCCTGATACAAGAACACCGAGTCATTCAATTACATTGTTCGTTTTCTCTTTTTTCCCTCTCTTTTCAAAAAGAAAATAGGAAGGTGACATTGGCAAACTACAATATTCATATAACATTTTGAAATTCATCTTTTTTCCCTTTTCCTACCTAATCTAGCGACCAAGGAAAAGGCAAAGTGGCACCTTGGAGAGCTTTATGAAGGACGTAGCTACATGGATAGGATCCTCTCATGTGATCTGATGATTCCTCGTTTGATCACTCATGAGATGCAAAATAAGATTCATTACTGTCTTTCTATTTGATAATTTGAACCGTTCATTTGATAACTCTCGACGTCTTTATAATCTATGCAAACAACCAAGCCTAACGGATATCGGTATCCATGTGAATGAAGCACACTTGGTATGAGAGAAATGGATGGTCAAACTCGGGTCGTCCATTTCTTATTATGTCAAGTTAGATCAACCAAGTTTTTATTGATATTCGGTCAACCTGATTCTTTGCATGAATAATAAATGCATTAAGACGTACAAAATGAATGGCTCAAATTGTTTAAATATTGAAGCGTTGCTTCCCATGAAAAATCCACAAGAATAGATCTTGATTCGATGTCCTGGGGCCAAAAAGACCCTTTGAACCTATAAAATTATGAAAAATTAAGAAAAACTCATGTCATCATCTACGTTATTAGCTACACATTCGCCTAATTATTTTTCAATAATTTTATAAGAAAATCATTATGTGAATACAATTGTCACAAGGACAAGGACCCGTAGAAAAGTTTTGTAAGAATCTAGTAAGAAAATGCTTGTACCCTTATAATACAATATGGATTCTGGTAGGAAAGGAAAACAATTATAGGTTGATAGGCACAACGGGCGAGTGTCAAAAGAGGTGGCAACCTTCACGAGAAAAAAAAAAAAAAATTTGCATTTTTACCAAGAAAGTGAAAGCTATGCAACCACGCTTTAAATGAGTTGTATAAGAAAATTTACCTTCGAGCACTTTCTACCATTTTTATGCTAATCAAATACCAAAAATTGTCATTTTTCCCAATTTCTTACATTTTTTTTTTATATCATTTTTACTTTAATCAAACAGACCCAAAGTAGAGAACCCCAGCTAGAGACCAACACTTTGGATCTCCTCTTTTCTTTTACAAAAAAAAAAAGAAAGAAAGAAAGAGGAGACTGAAGATTCAAGTTCAAGTTTTGTTGTGTCGCTTACAAATTACATTTTCCCCCTTTCAGGTTACTCGAACTTTTTACTTTGGCCATTCAATAATTTTAGCTTTCTTTTTCCATCTCTTACTTTTTTAATTATTTAATTTGGTCACTCAATTTCTGACCAGATCCATCAAGCAAGCGCTATGTAGCCACCTACATGGAAAAAGCATGTAATTTGTTATTGGATAGTGATAGGTACATGGTTGGAGAAAATTATTGTTATTTAAACTCTTGGGTACGACTTTGGCTGATATTGGCTAGTCTATAGCCTTTTTAAGGATAAAATTTAAAGCTATTTTAGCGGGACATCTTGACAGTGTTGTAAGCTTTGAGAGGCTTTTATAATCATTCATTTTTTAAGTTAAACTCAAATCACGCAACTCGGTGCAACTCAACATGGACGGCAACATGAGGCCTTGTTCGGGATTATGGTGAAAATTGGGTGGCAGGTTATTGTCATAACATTAATGGAGCTGCAGCTAATTTGGTTGCAGAATCTTGGGGGTTGCAAGACGGTTGCAACTAGAGGCTAGTCTACGGCTTCCGAACACAAAAATTGGGACAGACTCAAATGGTTAGGGCCGTGTTTTGATAATTAATATCTTTTGAGAACATGCTAAGAACATTTGTTAATGAATAAAATGTCCTTGACGGGTATTAATTATTAAAACATGTCATTGGCCGTCATTTTTCCACAATCGTTATGGTGGATTTACTTGAACGATTGCAAGTACCTTTCTGCCGCAGTTGGAAGGGACAGAGGTGATGCATAACTGTCGCGACAAAAATGCTTGTGTGGATTAGTTGGAAAAATTGGGTTTTCAAATGAATGTTGGGTTCCATCAATTAGATAGTATGTTGAATGTTGTTTTCAATTAAGAGCGGATGCCTGAGTTTCATACTCTAAACTGGTGTACTCATTTATTTTTGTCTCAGATTTGTGAATTAGCTTGCGGATGTAATTGTCGGAGTCCGTTTGGCGCACGCTTAGTCCGCCAGAGTAGAGTGCTAGATTGGTTGGTGTTAATTGTGAGGGGTTTTTTTTTTTTTTTTTGTCTTTCTTTTTGTCCTTTTGCTTTTTATTTTTCCTTTTGGTGGGACTCTCTCCCCTGCGTTGGACTCTCTTACCCCTTAGTAAGTCTACTGGTACAGCAAAATAATACATATTTTGCATACAAATTTATTATGGGGCTCACTACGGGTTCCACACAAATAATCCAAGCCGTTCATTAAATGTAAAATATTTTTTCCAAGGGCCCCCATGAAAAATATCTCAATCCGATACTTATAGGTACTTGGTCTAATCATCTAACTTTTGATTTAGATTCCAAGATAATGAAACATTATATGATTGGATTGAGAATCTATAAGAATCAGATTGAACTGATTTTTCGCGGGGGCCCTTGAAAAACAGTTTTACATTTAATAAACAGATCGGATCATTTGTGTGAGACCCGTAGTGGGCTCCACAATAAATCTGGACACAAAATTTGTACGATTTCGTTATTCCAGTAGACTGACTGCTTACCCCTTGTGGGTGTTGACAGCCATTTCTCCTTAAGAATCTCTTCCACCATTTCTTTAACTGGTCTCTACTCCTCTGTTCCATTGGAAGGTTTGAAGAGGTCGAGGTGGATTTTGTAAAGAAAAGTGTTGATTGTTGGACATGAGAGTTTAGTCCCTTTTGCGGGTTCTAACTCCCCTCCATGGGGAATGTTTTTCGTTGCGATCATTTATTTTTATCTTATCCTACTGTTTGACAAAAATTTAAAATAAAACCCACAAAAAATTTAAAAAACAAAAGATTAAAAAGAAAAATACTCTAATTCTTTAGAAGTAATTAATGACTCACCCAATGTTATACTACTAATAGCTGGTGCAAGCAGTGGTATTCCCAAATCCTACAAGAAAGAAAACGTGTGTGGTGTGTTACGTGTGTATATTAATTAATCTGGACTTTTCCCATTTGGGGTTTTCTTAAGAACGAATTAAAGCCAGCTAAAATCCCCTACAACCAATTACACGTTTTGATATTTCTTTCAGAAACCGTGTGAGCCGATTTGTTCCACAAACCGTGTGAGCCACGTACACAAGCAGGAAATTTTGGTAACACGAATTTTATTTGTCAAAAAAAAAAAATACTGTGTACTATATAACCAAAAACTGCATAACTTACCATAAAAATTTTATATAATCCAGCGGAAGCCAACCATCCCAAACTTTGGAGTCACTGGGAGTTATGCCCGATTGTTACATTTAGGATCGCGGAATTAGTCGAGGTGCGCGCAAACTGGTCTGAACATCCGTTTATCAAGAATATGTATATATGTATAGAAAGAATCCGCAACATACACCAAAAAAAAATGCATAACATTTTATGGTGTATACCATCCTTCTCTAAGAGTATCTCCAATCTATCTCTAAACCTCCAAAATGGAGAATGGATGAGATATATTGGAGGAAGATTTTATAATTTATTCTATTTTTTGTACTTTATGAGATAATTTAGGAGAAATTCATTGTACTTTTTAGATATTTTGATTTCCAAATTACCTTCGGTTGCTCCAAAAATGGGCATCCTATTTCCATTTTTAAGACAAAATCTCGAAAGAGTACGATGATAAGTCCCCTAAAATTCAAACAGTTCATTTAGGTTGGTCTCATTTGTCAGTTATTCCCCAACTACCCCTTCCCAAAAATCTTAAAGTCAATCATGAAATTGACGTAAAATTTCAATACATTTCAGCCCCCAAGAATGAGTAAACTTTAACCTTATTTTCTCTCTCTCTCTCTCTCTCTCTCTCTCTCTCTCTCTTACACACACGGTGCAGAGGAAAAGCAGCAAAAAACTGACCCCTCAACTGATAAATTTCCCACATATGCAAAACACACACAACAAACCTCAGAATTCCCAGGCCTAAGCAACCTACGTAGTAACTCAAACCCTAGTCGCTCGCAGGTAGTTATCTCCCCTTAAATCCTGCTTTCAACTCTCCCGAATATTAGGTCAGATTTCCACCTCTTCCGCATCTAATTTCCTCACAATTCAATCCGTCAATCATTTCATGTTTCGTTTTTGTTTCATTTTCAGGTGCGAGGTCCATTCTTTCCCGGAAAAAATCACAGCAGCCATGAGTTCTCTGACCTGCTCTGTTTCTGTTTCCCCTGTTTGTTGCTTCCAAACGAATTTAAAGGCAGGTTAAATTGATGGGTCGATGAAAGCTAGTTATGTTGAGTTTCCCATTTCGATTCAGTGGTTATGGGCTCTAGCACACATTTTATGTACCAAAAATTGGTTGTTTTTGTTGGAATCTTCTGGGTTTCTCTCTCCACCTCCTTTGTTCCCTTGTTCAGTTTCTTCAGGGCCTACCTGTTCAGGTATCAAACTCGCTCTTTCATTTATAATGAGTTTTTTGTCCATAAATATTACTTACTGTCTCAAAAAGATAGTCGCCTTGTTGGTCTACAAAACGAAAACTTTGGGAAATTAAATTTATGAAAAAAAATTCCAACTTTGTCACTTATTTGATTTTTTTGTCCATAGATATAACTCCTGTCTCAAAACGATTGTCGGTCTGGAAAATGAAAACTAAAAAAAAAACATTTATGTAAAGAAAAATTCATACTTTTTTCGTTAAATTTAAAGATCCACCGATAATATAGTAACTTGCGGAAAAAGATGAGTTTCTTTTTTTTGAAAATAGTGAGTCATATTTAAGTTTTCGTTTTGCGGACGAGGCAATTTTTTGGTAGGTTGATAGTAATTCTTCTTTGTTTTGTGTGTTCTCTTATCTGTTTTTTTTAATGTTTCTTCTCTACAGATTCAAAAGAAATGACAGCGATTCAAAGGGAAATTCAAACCGTCTGGGCATTTATTCCAAAGAAAACAGAGGAAAAGATTTGGATTTTATCGAGCCAAAGCCGGAGTTCCAACCAGAGAAGCACAAAGAGGTAGAACCCAAGCAAGATTCAATTGATTTTAATGATGGGTTTACCGAGAAAAAGACACCAGAGTTCAGTTTCACGTTTAAGTTTCCGACTTACGAAGAATTCAGTCGAAGCAGGGGAGAAATTGGGGATTCTCTCAGGTTTGAAACGGAGGTTGTGAGCTTTAATCCAAAAGAACTAACTAATGATTCAAATGTTGGTTCCTTTGGCGATAGAGATAGTGCAAATGATGAGAAGTTTTCGCAAATTAATTGCGAAGCAAAATCTTTTTGTGAAGAAATACCAGAGGAATCAACTGATGGCGAAGCAAAAGCTATTGGAGAAGAGTTACCAGTGGAATCAACTAGTGATTTTTTTTCAGATGATGTACTGGAGAAAATCGAGGCAATGACATACACAAAAGAGGAAGAAAAGCCAGTTGATACAGGGAAAATTTTAGCTTCTGATGATGCTCAGGTTCACTCTGAAAAGGATTCTTCAGGTATGGATTCTGACTCAGAGTCGTTCGGTTCGAGTCCTCTGCGTTCAGTTATGAAACGTTTGATGGATTCGTATAGCGATGGTTTTTTATCGGATGGGGATTTCGGAGGAGAAATGTCGGATTTGGATGAAACCGGTTTCGATGATTCCAACAAGGATCCCAAAGTGGTTGAATTTGATGAGGATGATAAGGTTTCAATGGAAGAGCAAGAGGGTGATTTCCAAGATGAAGGGAATTTGAATTCCGATTTTTTATCAGAAAAAGATTTTCCTGGGAAAATGGACGAGTCAACTGATAAAGTTGATCCTGGAAAAGTCAGTTCAAAGGAAACGCAGGATTGGGATTCAGAGGATTCAAACAAGATGGAAACATTGTGGGAACACCAAGATCTGATAGAACAGTTGAAGAATGAGCTGAAAAAGGTGAAGGCCACGGGGCTACCCACGATTCTCGAAGAATCCGAGGAGTCACCGAGAATGATGGAGGATTTGAAGCCATGGAAAATCGACGAGAAGTTCCAGCGCGCAGATCGAATGGACGACCTTCACAAGCTGTACAGGAGTTACCGAGAACGGATGCGAAAATTCGACATCTTGAATTTCCAGAAGATGTATGCAATAGGTATGTCACTCCCTTGATACTTCCCTCTTTTAGATTTGATTTCTTGTTAACCATCACCAACATTTTTGGTTTTTTTTTTATTTTTTTTTCCCATTTGATTTCTTCTGGTGTTTGTTATTCTCATTATAGCAGCTGTGAAAAACAAAACCTGGCCTAGCAATTATTGTCTGCAGAAGTTCCAACATAATTTAACCAATTGCAATCAATTGAGAGTAGTAATTAATATCACCTACCTATCATAATAGGGGAAGTTAGGGAGATGATCCACCATATCTGATTAGTTTTGGCTACCAGTAACATAAAAGAACATCAACCTTTTTAGCATTGGAATGATGATGAAACTCTGTTTGGGTGGTAAAAGGGTGAAAAGGTAATTTGCATTGTTCCCTATTTTTTTCCTTCTTGTGTTGTTTTGGTGATTTCAATCATGCAACTAAGAGAATATAGCAATGAGTATTGCACATAGGATTCGGTCTCCGGCCTAATGGACCGAATGATCTAGAAGGCCAATTCCATTGTTCGGTATCCCGTGGTATAAACTAGCTGACACAGGAATTCAAAACACGCAGATAAAAGTCAAATCTGTAATCAATAGACTTTTTGAAGTCTTTGGTTGCTAGGTGACTACTGCGCCAGCCCTAAGCTACTTCATAAAGCCCTATGCCTTTTAAGTTAAATGTCGTATTCATAGAACTAAATGTCAATTCTAAACCTATAATATAAACTTTTCAAACCTAATTCTAGTTTTCTCATCCTAAAGTGATCTACATTTACGATGGTGGTCCACGAAATCATATTGGTCCCTTATATGTCTTATTCATATCACACAATCAAGGAAAAAGTCTATTAAATAATGCCGAGTTGTATTCACAAATGACTTTTCCCAGTATGATTATTACATGGGGGAGACCTGTTACATCTATTTTTCAATCCTCCAATTTGATTACAGGTTTTCTGCAGCTTAAGGACCCACTCAAGTCGATTTCGACGTCCCAAAAATCTGCGGTTCATTCCGTTTTCCCGGAAAAGAATTTCCTAAGCAAGCGTAAGAAAACGGGGAGCGATCCAACGACGAAGTTCATGGAAGAGTTGCAGTGTGAGTTGGAAGTTGTGTATGTTGGGCAGATGTGCCTTTCTTGGGAAATCTTGCACTGGCAACACGGGAAGGCCTTGGAGCTGTGGGAATCAGATCATCGCGGGATTCGACTGTATAATGAAGTTGCAGGAGAATATCAGCAGTTTCAGGTGCTCATGCAACGGTTTGTGGAGGATGAGCCTTTCCAAGGGCCTAGAGTTCAGTATTATGTCAAGAGCCGATGCGTTCTTCGCAATCTTCTTCAAGTTCCTGTTATAAGAGGTAAAAACTCATAAAAACACTTTCGGTATGTCAATTGCTGACACATTTTTTGCACGTCAAAAATGTCCATATGTTGGAAGCCGTTTGATGCAAATGTGCCCCGCGCACATCAGACCGTTCTAGTCACATTTATGTCCATATCTATGTCCAAAGGATATCATCTGCTTATGTAGTCTCATTCCTTAAGTTTGTGGCAGCAAGTGTTCGATACAAGTACCTGAGTACCAAATCTAAATTGTGTGCAGAGGACGCTAGGGATAGGAAGAAGGCAATGAAGAGAGGAGACTACTTAATTACAAGTGATGTCCTAGTAGAGATCATCGAAGAGTCTATTCGAATCTTCTGGCGATTTGTCCGAGCGGATAAAGATTGTTCTAGCACGAATGCAAAATGTCGAAAGGGGCCTCCTCACGTCGAACTTCAAAACCCAGAAGACTCCGAGCTTCTGATGGAGGTCCGAGCAAATCTGCAAAAGGTTAGTTCTTGTCAACCAGTTTTTTCATTTCTGTCTATCGAGTACTGCTCTATTGATTGAACACAAGTCACCAATGTACTCATCCTCCGAATGCAGAAGGAGAAGAAGCTTAGAGAGCTCTTGAGGTGCGGAAGTTGCATATTGAAAAGGTTTCAGAAGAGTAACGAAGACGGTTCGGACCACGTCCTGTACTTCTTCTCGCAGGTGGACATGAATTTGGTTGCCAGGGTGTTGAACATGAATAGATTAACGACAGACCAACTGATTTGGTGTAGGAATAAATTAACCAAGATTAGTTTTGAAAATAGGAAGATACACGTAGAGCCCTCGTTTCTATTGTTTCCTTGTTAATAATATTGTATTAATTAACCCTTCTTTTTTTCTTTTTTTCCCATTGTTTCATACCTAGATCTATCTAGAGGAATAGAAATCCATTTTTGTGGTGGGTAGAGATGGTGGGTAATTGACAAGTTCTTGCAACATGTGTTCTGGGTTTTTTTTTGTTTGTTTCGTGAAAGGTAAGGTACAGAAGGAATGTTGGCCAAGTTGCTTTCATTTTTATTCCAAGAAAAATCAGCACACAGTGTCCAAACTTCTTTGGCTCATCATGATCTGGACTGAACAGACAAGGTAGCCCATTAGGAAAGATGAGTGTTTTGAACCTCAAGCGGTCTGGCCAAGTGATTGTAAGAAAGCAATGCGTGTTTCTCTATGAAGTTACATGTTTCCTTCCTACAGAGATCAAATATTCCAAATCTTAGGGCCCTTGGAGGACTTATGCTTGGTTGTTATCTTCAGGGTCCGGAATTAGTTGAGGTGTGAGCAAACTGGCCCGAACATCCGACTATAAAAAAAGAAGGAAAAAAGATGAGTGTCTTGGCTTCTGATTGCATTGGTGGAACGTTAGTCATGAAAATAAGATGCCCAAACTCTCACCTAACAATTAGGCGTTTTTTGCTTTATGTCCAGTGTCCACTGTCAACCAAAGTTACATAATTCAGGTGCGGGTGTGAAACCACGAGTGCGAAAGCGTCATAAACATCTCAAACTACTAAAATTTATGAGAGCGAGAATTCAAGGCGCGAGCCCAGTACGAGAATTGAGAACGGGAGAGCAGTGCAATGATTGTTCTTTCTTGATTATGTACTCAAATCGTTTTTTTTTTTTTAAAACGAGTGTTCGGCCAACTTACTTACGTGCACCTCTGGTTAATTTTGTAAAAATAACAACCATCCAAATTTGAGTGGCTTCAATAATTTTTTTTTACTAAGTGTTGGGAATGGGAAGTGTCTCGAATTCTGACATTCACATTCTCAAAACTAACAAATGCGAAAAAAGAAATTGAAAAAAAAAAAAAACTCATTTTTTGCACTTTTTGCTTAGCGAAACTAAGACTCGGTATGTTCTTCCTTTCAAATTTGTGTAGGACCTATCTCCGTTCCATATATGAAGATGAAGGTGGGCATGATTCCCAGTGAATATAAGTGTGAACCTAGAACTACTTTTTTAAATATACTACATAATGCGTGCCCATTTTTATTGAAGCGCGTGAGATTCGGAGTGAATGTGAATGTGTGTATGTGTATGGGCACTTTTGTGGGGTGCTAGCAATTTTCTATTTAAAATGTCTAAAGCGTTTACAAAAGTTGTTTAGCATTTGGAGTCTATATATAACTATGGTTTTTGTCACTTTTGAGGGCGCTTCACATTTGATCCACAAGTTTCCAAGTTGATTTGTGCCTAGGTAAGCCATACCTTGCCTCACTCACAATTAGCTGAAAACAACCACGTTTTTTATCATTCTAAACACATTAAAGAGATCCGACAAAGGTCAAATAATTCAAACTTTTGGGGCAATTGAAGGGTTGCTCAGTCGTTAACTTTAGATTTTGAAATTAGTTGAGGTACGTACAAGCTGATCGAATATTCGGTTGTAAAAAAAAAAAAAAAAAAAAAAGCTAAAGTTTCGCATTGACAAAATTTTGTCATGTCCAGACTACCGCCTCCAAAATGCTCAAGATTAAAATACTTGTTACATGTCAATTACTAATACTGAGCAATTGTATTTATCTCGATAATAGTAAAATAAAGCGCTCTCCTTAATTCTCTCTCTAACATGACTTAATATCAATAAAGTTGTTTTTGTTGCTTTTTAGAAAAAAGTTGTTTTTGTTTTCTTTTCTTCACTTTATAAAAATACAGAAATTAAAAATAGAAGGTCAACTTTCAAACTTCCTTCCACGTCAAAACTCTCTCTTACTATTTTTTTTTTTACAATTAATGTGAAATCTTAATCAATTTGAAATAAAATTGCATTAAACAAAATAATTTTTTTCTTGCTTCCATGCAGAGCTCAAATATCGCGCTTGAGTTAGTTATAAATGCGTGATCAATTAATGCATAAACAACCAATTCAACATCGCAAACATGAGGTGAAATACCCTTATTAACATGATTTAATTGTAGAGTAAAAACCTTTTTGGGAGGGTCTATTTGCTATTTTGATCAACTTTAATTCTCAACCGTTGAAAATCATTCACCAAGAGCCGTGAGATCTAGGGCTTCAAAGACTTGAAACTGCTATATATACACACTCTCTCGCATCCAGCCGACTCTTTTGGCTCAGTCTTTATCTTCACTTCACATTCAGAGAGAGAGAGGGAGAGAGTGAGTGGTGAGTGAGTGCTGAAACCAGTGGGAAGATGGTTCAGAGACTCACCTATCGTAAACGGCACAGCTATGCCACCAAATCAAACCAGAACAGGATCGTCAAAACCCCTGGTATTCTTCCAAAACCCTTGCTTATATACATACATATCTGCAGCTTCTGTTGTCCTGTGAGTTAATTTAGCTATGCGATCCAAAAGTTCATGTTTTGGCTTCTGGGTTTTGCTGATCTGTTAAAACCGTAGATTGTTTTGCCTGTCTGATCAAGGAAAAAAAGGAAATGATTGTTGATTACTGATTTTGAGCTAAATTTTGTATGAATTTATAGGAGGGAAGTTGGTGTATCAGAGCACCAAGAAGAGAGCTAGTGGACCCAAATGTCCTGTGACTGGAAAGAGAATCCAAGGGGTATATTTCTCTTTTGCTTTATGGTCTCACTCATCGGTGTAACAGCCCGTGAACTTATTTACTTTATTTGAACGAGGAAGTATATTGCAAATATAATGTCACGTGTCTTGATTTCTTATCTTTCGTCAATGTGAGAAAATTACTGTGACTACTAAGATAGCATGTGCCAAGATCATTATGCATTTCAGCTGTCAGGTTTTGATCCACTTATCTCAACCTAAAATTGGGTTTGCTTTGAATGTTTCGTTTGGGACCAGTGTTCTAAAAGTTGGCGTAGGTGCTAGGTACCCCTATTCCGCCTGACTAGTGCATAGCAGTTGTTAGAGAAAAATTGTTTGGGATGACTTTGCAGATATTTGGTTTCTTGTACAATTTGGTTAATCTTGGTTACAATAGCTTCCTAGATGCTAGTATGCTTCCATCGCTTCTTGCTTTTTGGAAAATGAAGCATGGGTTGAGCCGTTGAGGTGGTCTCAATCCTTGTCGACACTTAATTAGGGTACTTCATCTATGGTTTGAGGGACTTGGTTGCAATTTATGCTTGCCATAATTATGCAGGCTTCAAAAGTAAGGCTGAGGCTGTGTTAGGTATGAAACTAGATATGGAACGTATTCTAGTTAGGTATTCTGCCTCTCGCCGGCCCCGGGGTAAGCCCCGCAAGCCCTCGGTCTTGGGCAACCCCCCAGCTGGGGCAACCAAAAAAAAAAAACTAAGTTATATTATAAATTTTAAAAAGTTTCCTATAATTGCACAATTCTTAACTTGGTGCAGTGGTCACTGGCGTAATGCCAAGGCACCAGTGGTGCTCTATTCGATTCCCGGGCGCGCCCTCCCCTTTCCTTTTCTTTTTCCTGCATTTTTTTTTCATCTTCTTCGTCTTTTGCTTTGCCTAATCCACAATTTTTATTCTACCCTCTACCTCTTTTTGTTTTCCTACCAACAATAATCTATACGAGATATGTTCTTGCATTTGATAAAAAAAAGTCATAGTTAAAATAAATCGAGCAAGCTAACACGATTTTTATTTTTATCTTCAAAACTACTATTTCGCAAGAGAGATTAAAGAGATTGTCTATGATCTCAATTGAAAATGAGGCGCAAATAAAGAGATTGAGTACGATGACTCAATTGAGAAATTTGCTTCAAAAAATGCTTGAAGAAGTTGTTTTCTTTAATTCGGATTGTGTTAATCATAAAGCCCTATAAACGGGGTTATATTTTGATGTTGGGGTTTTTTTTTTATGTTTTATTATATAAAAGCTTAAAAATAATGTAATTTTGATTTTATTTGTAGTTGTATATTTATTTTTTTAATTTTGTATGACTTAATAGTAAATGGGCAACAAAGCATAGGGTTGGACTAGGGCAACCCAAATGTCGGGGCCGGCACTGCGCAGTACTATTGTTCAAGATAATGCGTTAGTATGCTATACTATTGACATATTTGAGGGGGTAAAAGGAAGTCTTAAGGGCCGAAAAGTTTTGGTGGCATTTGTTAAAACTAAAGAAGCCGCTTTTCCTAGTACTGTCAAGACCTATATGTGCCTCTCCAAATTGGAGCAGCATTTTATGGTCATCAGTTGGTCTGTGTGAATCTCCAGGAACAATGTATGTTGTGTTTAAGGTTAAGATTATGGGAAACTACGGTTGTCTGTTTTGCTTTTTTATTTCACCTGATAAAGACCTCTGCATCGGCTTTTGGTCTTAGCTGCCATGATTGAATAGATTGTTTTAGAATTTTATTAGTATCATGTAGAACTTGGTCCACTATTTGTGAATGAGAGTAACTTCACTTGCATATGTTTTGCTGCTGCTTCTTTACTGCTTGCTCTAGTATCCATTATTAACATTTGGCCTGTTTCCATTTTTCTGTATTTGTGCCCATTTCCATTTTTCTTTTATTTTTTCTCCCTTTCTTTTCCTTTTGGTGGCGGGTTGATGATTGTGGGTTGCAAGTTGTGTAATACTTCCATTTCTCCGGTTCTAGACATGATCCAATCATTGTCTTTCACATTGAATCGTTTCCTTCATGAGTGTTTTTTTATAGTTTGTTTACTTGAGAGTTCAATCGGTCTTTGAAGTTTGAACTCAGCTATGCTTGCTGTGAAGTTAATGGGCCTGTGTTAGCAACAATTAAAGATCTGTAAGAGATGTGACATCGATTTTATTTCAAATTCTGCAGATTCCTCACTTGAGACCTGCTGAATACAAGAGATCTAGATTGTCCAGGAATCGTAGGACAGTAAACCGTGCTTACGGTGGTGTATTGTCTGCAGGTGCTGTCCGGGAGAGGTAATTGGCCTCTATGATGGGACTCCTGTGATTTTCATTAGTTAACAAGTACTTTGATGTGTAAGCAATTGGGCAGTAATTGGTCTTTCTGATATTTTCCCATTGTGGTTGTGGTAGGATCATCCGAGCCTTCTTGGTCGAAGAGCAAAAGATTGTGAAAAAGGTTCTGAAGATCCAAAAGGCAAAGGAGAAGCAAACCTCGAAGAGCTGAAATTGTGGAGTGATAGAGCAAAAGCTCTTTTAGCTCTATATAATGGTTGAAAGTATATTTCAACTTTGATGATGACGATGATGAAAAATGTGGGAAATATAGCCTATTGGTGCCTTACTATTTGAAAGAATGTTCTTTATTCCAGTTTGCCCTAGACTGATTGCTTGGGAACTTGTTCATTTGTCGACAAATCGATCTTGTTTCCTGTAGTTGTTTTTTATGCTGTCGGAATATTTGACATTTGATTTCTCAGCTCATTGTTTGTTAATGGTTTATTGTCCATTACACAGTTCTGTTTGTGCTGCATGAGTCTTTGTGTTGAGTTGGAGGGAGCTATGCTCTGTTATGGCATACGTACTAAATGTGCCCCTTCTCTTCTTTATTTAATTTTCGTTGGTACAACTTTCTCACTAGTAATATCCATGAACCAAACACAACTTGAGGCTTTTAACGAAGGAAGATGTGGAAGCCTCCATGAAAAGTGAAAACGGAAAGTCTTTCCACACGCCTTTGATTTGCAACACAACTCTAGACGTATAACTGTTCGGAACCGTTTGATGCATGGGATTTATGTACATCGAACGGATCTGGATCTGGATGTGTTCTGAGTTGTGTATATAGCATTGCTCCAATGTAGATGTTAATTGATGTGTAGGTTTTGTGTGTGTGTGTGTGGATGTGGTTAATATTGTGTTCGATGTGGATGTGTTCTGAGTTGTGTATATAGCATTGCTCCAATGTAAATGTTAATTGATGTGTAGGTTTTGTGTTTGTGTGTGTGGATTTGGTTAATATTGTATACCACAATGAGGGATTAACAGAGAAGTTAATAGATTAGTTCACAGGAAGTTCAAAAGTTATCTTGAACTCCATACGCCTTTAAAAAGACTCGAACCCTAGTCTTTCTTGTGTGAGGACCATAAGATAACCGCTTGGGTACAAGTTCGTTGGTGAGAGGAGAGAACAGAGAGCTTGGATTTTAGAGAGAGAAAGAGGGCAATCCAAAACCTACCTATTTATTATAGACGCGGACTATTTATAGACAGACATCAAATGAAACTCAAATTCAATTACACTCAAATTAAATGAAGATGCATGTCGGGTGCTCAAAGGGCCTCATTGTCACAATTATCTCCACCAAAGGTTGAGTGCTGTCAAGTTACCTCCATAATTGAGGCCTTCTCACCAAAAGTTGGTTGGAAGTATTCCGAATTATTGGTGCTTTTCTTTTCCCTTTTTGGATAACAGTCTTTCTGTCATTATCTCTGTCATGCTATCCCAGTTAATATTGTATATCACAGTGGGGGATTAGTAGAGAAGTTAGTAGGTTAATCTACAGGAAGTTCAAAAGTTGTCTTGAACTCCAAACGCCATTAACGTGACTCGAACCCTAGTCTTCTCCCCCAAGTCTTCCTTATGTGAGGACCATAAGATAACCGTTAGGGTACAAGTCCGTTGGTGGATGTGTATTTGAAGGTAGGACATTTTGGCACCCAAGGAAAAGGGAATGAAAAAGGGAAAAGGGTTATTTTCAAGATTTGTCAAGAATGGGATTCGAACCCATGCCCTTTCGGACCAGTACCTGAAACTGGCGCCTTAGACCAACTCGGCCATCTTGACTTTTTCTCTTTTTTCTCCAAATCTAAGATTATAAACCATATCCTTCATAGCATAATGTACATCATTGTGGTGACCTTAAATCATGGAATTGAACCATTGTATACAGTATACATTGAACAGTCTGAGGACTACCTAAATTATTCAAGTCCCAAAGCCTTACTACGCATAAGAAGCACAACGAACTGCGTACTATGGTTACATCGTACCGAATTGAATCTTAAACGATTTGCGATTATCTCGGTACTTACATCATTAGAGCATGGAAAGTCGCTCTAAAAGCAAAACCTAAGCAATATCTTCTATGGTAAAAATCATTTCTCATTATTTTGCATGAGGTATGAAAAAAGAGTTTTATTGTCCGGTTATTTTCCCAAGCCAAAAAATGGCGTCAGCCTTTGTCAAGTTAAATTTGGCACAGGAAACAGAAAAAGCCATTATTGGACATTTGTGTGTTGTCTATATGATAATGGTGGTGATAATGTCAAAATTGTTTTTGTTGGTACCAAAACTCCAGTGTATAAAAATTTTGTACCCTTCATTTGGTATAATCCTTTTGTGTATTAGAATTTTGATATCAATAAAAACAGTATTAATATTATCATTTTCCTTATGGATTAAAATGATTTAAACTTTAAAGTGATCTAACGGCCAATAATGCCCGGCCCAACCGATCACCACCAAAAACAGAAAGTGAATTCCCCATTTTGCCCATCAAATGATTTTTAACCCTCAGCCCTAATCTGCCTCTCTCTCTCTCTCCTCCAAGCGCTGACTACGCGATCTCCCCTCTCTCGCTCCCCATCCGACCTCACCGTCGATCTACATCTCGGCATCGCTGCATCACTCAACCGTCCAGCCTCCATACGCGACCAGTACGATCAAGTAAGTGCGATTCCAGATAGATCTGATTCTTCACATACTTCATTGGATTGTTCTACCCTTTCACCTGAATCCATGTTTCTCACACACCCATTTTTTTTCCCGATTTCGCATGCTTATGTAGTGATTCTGATTCTATTTGGGTCTATATCTGTAAATGGAACGGCATGTTTTGCTGTAGTTCAATTTCTTGAAAGGATGAAAATGGAAGGGCAATTTTTGCTGTATTTGGGCATATATGTATACCGAAAGGGTGAGAGAAATAGATAAATCAACGCATCAATCACTCCCCGTGGAATTGCTTTTGGTTATTTCTCAGGGCAACAAAATCACAGCACACAATTTAAGAATAACAGAGAATAAGGAGATTCAAAATCTGAACCATCTTCCCTGATAAACACTACACTCTTGACATACAAAATCTGACATACAAACCGAAACTGGTTGTCAGCTGAACCACAACCGAACCGAACCCCTACGGGAAAATTCTGGTTATGGTTTGGGAAAAGAAAATGGTTACGGTTCAGGATCCTTCATTTGTTCGTTTGTTTCGACATCCTTCATTTGTTTGTAATTGGTCTGATTTGTCAGCAGCATAATACTCTATGTTATTCTTTGATAACTTTTTTTGGGTACATTTTAAGATTTTTATCATGCTTTGATTTCTAAATTTGCTTATGTTACTGTCCCCATGTGAAATTATTTCTATGCTTTTAGGCGGATGACTTTCCTGAAGTCATATCGGTTGTGAAAACTTCAAATTTTCTTTGCTACTGTAGTAGCTTTGTTTTTTCCGCCTCCTAATTTAGTTAAAATGTTTTACCGAAAGATTCAGCCAACCACGTTTCAATGTGATAATTTGGATTTGAATTGGAAATACTTCTGGTTTAGTTTCCTTTGATACTTGGAAGGTCAAGAACAACTTTGTTGGGTGATGTAAATGAACCTATCTTCCTCTCTTTTCCTTTGTCCCTGGGTCAGTTCCCCAGTACGTTATGGTTTCGTCTATTGCTCTCCATCAGGATTACTGTTTACACTCCGGATGACCAGACTGTTCTTCTATACTTGATCAAAAGCAATGTGGAATTCTCTAGTAGTAAAAGCATGACATGGCTTAGTTTGGTCATGGCCCAAGAAAATGAGCTAACCATCCAAATGGACCCAATCGTTTTACGATATGAATTTGGTTAAGAGATTTGTTGGCATTGTTGGGCAGTGACATTGTTGAGATAAAGCTTTTAATATGCATGCAAATAATTATGCACACTCACACCAAGCGAACACAAGAATGCGTTTCATAGTGAGATAAAAGGGGTGTTTGGGGGAAAGAGAGAAAGTGTGGAAGTTGCTTATGTGCTGACTGCTGAGATATTCAAAGTCTATTATTTAACTGAATGATGCAGGATGTCAGAGATAGAGACACCCTTTAGGGCAAGGGAGAAGCTTCTTGAGAAGCAAAAGTTTTACCAAAGCATCCACAAACACACATATCTTAAAGGTCCTTATGACAAGCTCACATCGGTGGCCATCCCTGCAGCTCTTGCTGCTTCATGTTTGTTTCTTATTGTGAGTTCATTTCTACTCCCGACTTTGAGATTTTGCTGTTTGGGGCCATTTTAATGTGATTTATTTTGTCACGACACTTTTTTCTTAAATTTTCTGCTTTCTGTCCAGGGACGGGGCATCTATAACATGTCTCATGGGATTGGAAAGAAAGAATGAGAAGGTGTTTTCTGCTAGATGAGGGCCCTGTCTGGACGCTCAAGTTCTTAAATTTATGCTTTCGACTTTGTCTGCTTTTGTTAATAATCCCATGGGTGCAAACATGGTGGTAGGAACAAATGTTGAATCTTCTTGGTTGACGACTTATCTTGCTTGTTCTTTACCTTTTTAATTCCTACGGATGCATGGTTTAGTTTTTGGATTGATCTAAGATATCGTGGGCTTTTTGCTCTGCTCTGTATTTCATGGAATTGTGAAAGATCAAAACTTGTGCATGACAAAATTCTCCTCTATGCCAAAATAGTTGCTTGTATAATCCTCCGCCGTCAGGTGGTTCCATTGCCATTGGATGGTTTGTGCTATGTGAACGAATTGATGAGTTTTCTTACCAGGCATCGTGTTTGAGTTGAGATTCAGATTAGCTTCAACAAATTCAAGATTCAAACTCGTAGCTTAAGAGTTTCGATTTTGTTGGTTATTCTAAATCGGTTTTGAAAATTGAGTAATTCTATGCATCAGTGATATAGCTCAGCTTCAACGTTCAATGTTAGCGGAACTTTTTGAAACTTTTTGGAGTTATGGTAGTATTCGTCTCAGGTGACAAGAACATAATGACGGAAAACAACCTGGTGTTAATGGGTTTTCTTTTGCTATTACTTCCTCTTTCTTTCTCTTCACAGATCAAGCTACCTCTTCCAAAAATCTTTAAGAAAAAAAAAAAAAATTCATAACTCCAAACATGACATAACGGTGTAGGGGTGTTGATGACCACTGAAAATAAGTCAAAAAAATCCTTGGCTCCATGGGTTAGGTGCTGCAAAATGCGTTCCTATACCATGATACCCCTTCTGAATTTGTTTTCCAGTTCCAGGGCTAGCATGGAATCAGACAATTACGCAAGTCTCACACTTACAAGAAACCTCACACCCAATTTTGGGCTCATCCAGTCATCGTTGATGCACATAATCATCATATCTACGGGTGTAAGTTGCTCGATAGATGGTCAATCATACCGTTTTCTTCTCATGAAGTTTTTTTTCCCTAGAGAAAGGGAAAAAAAGAAGCAAGAAGGAAGAAAAAACATTGAAACTCGATAATCCTGCTGGGGACCCATGAGTTTTCAAACTTTATTACAAATGCTTGTGCTGATAGAAACATTAACTTCAAGACATGGACGCGGGTAGTTTACTGGTCTGAAGGGTTGCGTGTGGTACGAGCAATTCTTGTGTATGCCTCGAGTAGTGTTACTTCAACAATTTTCTCAGTCGCGGTAAGGCTGTGGGAAACCTGGTTTGGTTTGGTTCATGTAATGGCTGGAAGAACCCCGGCGGCGGCGGAGTGAAGTCAATGCAGGTAAATCAACGTTCAGCTTTCAAATTCGAAACATACACAATGCGAAAAGGAAGATGACTGGAGCAAAAAGAATGGGAAAGAACAACATGGATATACGGTACATCTTCGCTTTAAGTACATGTTGATTGATGGTAATACAGGAAACTGTACACTAAGACTAAACAGAATACGTCTTCGATGCAAGCCCCTATTTTACTTAATCCAAAGTGAGATGTAAACTACTTACCCGGTGTATCGATTCAATTTAGGATACCATTCACTCATGGTAAGTAGTGGACATCTCACTCGGAAGACTTGGCTTCCATTCATCAGCAAGATCTGATGGCAAACTGAATGGAAAGACAAATGATCGGATGTTTCCCCATCCGTTACTAAGACTAAGACTGTAAACAGAATAGGTCTTCGATGATAAGACCGTCAACAGAATATGTCTTCGATGCTAGCACCTACTTACTTAATCTAAAGTGAGATGTAAACTACCTACCCTGTGTATCGATTCGATTGAGGATACCGTTTACTCATGGTAAGTGGTGGACATCTCACTGGGACAAGGGGGTGAATCCCATTGAAGACTTGGCTTCCATTCGTCAGGAAGATCTGACGGCAAACTGAAAGGAAAGACAAATGATCGGATGTTTCCCAATCCGTTACTATCATGGCCTTCACTTGAATATTTCCTTAGTCCCAGATCATCCTCTAAACCGCCTATACTGCCCTGCATATCTTGTGAACTAATAGAGAAACCATTCAACTGTCGTGGCTCCTGAAAGTCTATACTCCCGCAGTTTTTGCTAACATCCCCTATTATAGCAGGTGGTAGGTTGCAAAATATGGAGGAAAACCCATGTGTGTTCTTGGTGGTGAGTTCTGACATTTCTTGAGGTGAAAATAAGCCTGTGGGAAAGGGAGATGTTTTGGTAACTGTTGGATTCATGGGTTTATAGGAGGGGACATCCATAGGCGGAAAACCGGCAGTAGAGAGCTGCTGTAAGTCATAGGTATTGCATAACTGGGTGGCTGATCCAATGTCAGTTGTGCAAGAAAAGAGGGTCTCCGAACTTAAATGAGTAGAGTGCGGTCCGAAGTTCAGTATATCAGATGCTGTAGTTTCTGGTATTGGGGATACCCAGGAATGAGAAAGTGCTCTTTGTGCCATAGAGTTGGTTTTCTTGAATATCCTACAAATCGCCCATGCCTCCTGTAGGTACAACGATGAAAACAGCAATTTAGCGCACGATCTAGCTGATAAAAACACCCGTAAAACTGAAGAATCCTAAGAATTACAGACTTACATTTGCAGGAATGTTTTTGTCGAAAAGTTTCTTAGGTGATGCCGAGTCAGAGATAGAAGGCAGTCGAAACTCGTGCATCATCCAGTCAGTTTTGAGTCCTTTGGCAGCTCTACCCCTGTAGAAAACCAGGGACTTCTTGAGACCGATGCACTTGGTGCTATCAGAGGCGTAAATTGGCCTGTCTGTTCCGGTGGCCTTCCAAAAACCAGCTCCTGTGACACGGTTTGGCCGTGCACTGTTCCTGTATTTACGGTCCCTTGGGCAGTAGAAGTACCATTCTTTCTCACCGGTAGATGCCAGCTCTGGTGAAAATCAAGGAAATAGCTTATATTAGTAAGGAATGTATGGTATATAGTAGCTGAGTCAAGAAAAGGCAAGTGAACTTCTTGCGTTGCTAGGTCTCCTCAAGGAAAAAACAGAAAAGAAGAAGAAGAAACTTCTGTTTATGTAGGATGTAATCCAACCAAGAACCCGAAAGGATGAAGAAGACAACAAAAGCAAGTTAAGAGTGTTTGTATTTCGTAAACTTCGCGCATGGGGTGAAGGATTATCTTACTTGGAAGATCCCATGGATCATACTTATAGATGTCCACTTGCTTAATCAGTTCGATAGGAAGAGGCCGCTGCTGAATCTTCTTCTTCAAGTAGAACCCGACAAGCTCCTCATCCGTCGGGTGGAATCTGAACCCCGGTAACATGACATCGTCTATCCTATCATCACTCTTCTCATCCATGCTCTCCTTCCTTTCGTTTCTCTCTCTCTCTCTCTCTCTCTGATCGAAAACTAAGATTTCAGGTGTAAGTCAGAAACTGAAAACCTGAACGGAAAAGAATACTATGGTACCTTTGTTTCTGGACCAATTTAAGCTGTGATGCAACTCAATGGCACAAACTCAAGAGTGGAAAACAGTATTATTTCTCTTGGTTCAAAAAGCCAAGTTATGCTTCCTGAGTAGGGGTCTGACTCCGAAGCCTTAGCCACCTTTTCTGGGTAATTGCAACGGAGAGTGTGTTCTGCGAAAATCAAGAATAACTTAGGGGAGAAGCTTAAATTAAGCTCTCTCTCTCTCTCTCTCTCTCTCTCTCTCTCTCTCTCATAAACAGCTACCATGGAACACAAGTCAAGGCCGTGGACTTCTACAAATGAACCTCACGAACGCATTTTGGATTTGCTTGTTTGCATCCAAATTTCCAAATCTCAAAATAAACTCTCAACTGTTCATGTGGGGATGCGCAAAATCATACCGATTTCACACACCTCTCGCGCTCTCCCACGTGTGCTTCTCCTAATATTTCGTTGTGATATTCGATGGAATTACGAAGCAATCTTCTGATCGTGACATTAGTTAAATCATTAGCTTTTAAAATATACTCAGTCTTGGAATTGTTTCTTTTTTCTTTTTTGTAAACCATGCAATTAGCCGTTGGCCATTAAAATAACTCAAATTTTGTAGTCATTCTAGATACTATGAAAATTATTCTGAGACCCTTTTGGGATAAATATCAGTAATTCTTGGTATCCAAAAACTTCTATTCCATTCTTTTTTCTTTTCTTTTTTTAACAGTCAAGAGTGTTGGACTAGCTTATGCTCACCTCAATAATTTCCTCTCCAGTCTGGTCAAAAAGTAGACCATCGATGCCAAGATTAATTAGGGAATCACAAGAAATTACTTTCTTTCTGCCGACTCCAAGAATCGTATACTGGGCAATTGTATGGAGAACAAACCCACAAACCGGTGTAACCTTGGGGCTTTTTCGGTTATTCCATTCTTTCTCAGGACCTCTGACCCCTCAATTCTCTCTCCCAGATATGAACTCCTTACCTGCCAGAGGCGTGGGATATTTTTTTTTTTTTGGCGTGGGATATTTTGGATCTTATGTAGATTCCTTACATAAATATAAATTAAGTAATACATTATAAACAACCATTTGACTCTTAAAGGAATAATCAGAACATCTCCCTCCGGAATGCTATAATAAAATACCAGACCTATAGAAATATTGGCCTTATGAGGAGGTTAGCTGCAGCTTCACAGTTCACACGCCAAGAGAAAATTAATGAGGAAAAATAAGGAACTTTACATATCTATATACGTAAAGATATATACATTTTTCAGAATATTGGGTGTCTCGGACCAGTTTACGTGCACCTTGGATTAACCTATATACGCATATTTGCACTAGTTATTTGACTTTTGTCCGTAGTATTTGGGCTTATATGTGTGTCTAGTATTACGATTTCTTGTTCGTACATCTTTGAATTGAAGTATTCATGTCACTTGTAACAAAAGTGTTTGCTTTAGGTGTGAACACCGGTATGCTTCACCACTTATATATTATATATAACGGCATTAACGGCCACACCTTTCATTTTTTATTAGGTTGTGTCACTTTCATGGAAGCTCGTAGTCTTGAATAACTCATGAACTGCGATTATAAAATCCGAGAAAGAAGATAGAAAGAACGATGCAAAAACGCCATGCTTCACGATGTCATTATAGACTTTTTAAAAACACTGTTACTATATTCTCTATATTCATCTCTAAATTCTTGTAAAAATACCATGAAACGATTCGAATTTTCCAAGACTCAAGAATACCAACAAAATCACATTTTCTTAAAAAAAAAAAATTTAAACTATAGAGTCGCGGGCAAGTAAATTTACCCTTATTTGATACGCCATTACTTTATTTTTTGTTCATTGATTGCTTCCACATAAACTAAAAAACTTGAGTGTAAGCAAAATAAGAAACCGATATGAACAAGGAAAAATGGAATGAGGACTGGGTAGTCTTCTTGTCTCATTTTCAGTAAAATATTGTGCAGCAACTTCACAAAGATTTCCCTTTCATACTAATTCCACCTTTTGTTGGTCTCCCTCTTCTAGAACAGCATCACTGTTTTGCCCTCACAGTTTGCTCTTAGAGCTATTTATTCCCCTCACAATTTGAGATTCCTATTTTTAAATTGGGTTCGGATACTCTCTAGTTCAAGTTTTGGATTGGACGAGATAGTCCAAATCTAGACTGTTCATTACTACAATTAAAGGTTCGGAAGTTTAGGTGGAACTACATGTTATACTACGTGTTTGGCCAATTCACATGACTAGGAGTAGATATTAGTTATAACAAGGTTCAACTCGATTAGGCTTGGGAACTTAGTGTCTATATATGTTCTCATAAGAATTTCGCATATAACCTTCGATATGCATAAACTTGTACATGTATATAACAAAATCTTATAACTTGTACGTGTATAATAAACTTTTAAAAGTACTAAAAACTTAAATTTTAATATGTTTTTATAATTTTATATATGTATGAACCTATCTATGCACAAATTAAAATTTTTGTTTACAGTTTTAGACCTATATGATAGCATAAATATCTAATATTTTAGGATCGTAAACAAGTTTGAGTTCGACTCAAACCTAAGCAAGCTCGGCTCAAGCTTGGCTCGTCGAAGTTTCATTGAGTTTGAGTTCGGTTAAAAACTAAACGAATGAACCTGAACATTATAAACTCGGCTCGATTGGGCTCGTTTGCAACCCCTACATTCAGCTATGTCAAGATGATGAACTGGTCAATGTATACACTTTTGATCTTTTCATTTTGAAGTGCGAAATTACTGAAATTCAATTTATTGGAAATGCCACACCCCCGACCTTAGAAGCCCCAGACGTTTCAAAAGGAACGAACAATTTGCAATTTGAAAGCTTTGGATACCACTGTACATGCTTTTGTTCAATGACCACAGTGCCCTTGTCTAAAATTATGTCAACCTTTTCTTTTCTTTTTCTGTAATGTTAGATGTCCCGGACAAGCTTGCATGCGCCTCAAACTGATCCCTATAACCCCTCTCATAACCGTTTCACACGCTCACTCCGTTACACGTGGGGTGAAATGGTCTCAGTCTTAAGAGTTGCTGGTAAGGACAGGGGAATCGAACCTAAAACCGAAGCAAACCCTTAAGTCACAAGTCAAGACCACCAGGCCATGGCTACGTTTGACATTTCATTGACTAATTAAGAAGAGTGCCCAAGTTTTGAAGGAGTTGGTGCTTAAGTTTGCTAACCATGTCTGCTCGTTGGAGAACAAGCACCGAGTCATAAATGAGTCTGCAAATCTTGGAGTCAAATGGCCCAACTGGGGAACCCAAAAGTTAGTGCAATTCTCCAAATTTTAGCCCTCGTTTGAAACCCTTCCTGTCTATTCCAGGACCTAGGTTTTGCAACCCGTGCGTGCAAACCCAAGTTGGAAAACGGGTCAAAATTCTTCAAACCAAAGCTTTCTCTCACCTCTTTCCTTGTGACCATTAATCCCTTAACGTACACTGCCTTGTCAAATGCTTAATTTACAAATTAAACTCGCTTTGACTAACTTCTCTTACTGACCGTTACGTTGTGCATGTGGTAATGAATCTTTTCGCTAACTCATGTAGTGTCTAGACCAGTTTACGTGCATCACGTGTATCCTGACTAATTCTGCGAGACCCCAACTATGTAATATTTACTTTTGGTATGAGAAATAGAGCCGCATATTGGCTTAGTATGATAGGAACAACTCAATTGCCGCATCCGTAACAAGAAAATTTTGAACAGTTTGTTAGTTTGTAACTTTAAATAAAGACGTTTTTATAATTTCGTTTTTGGTTGTTCTTTCTCTAGTCATCTAGAAGCCCAAATCCATGGCCCTTTTAATCAGGCTCTAGAAATAAAATGTTGTGAGAGTTCCTGTAGAAAAGTCAACAATAACAGCACCAAAAGTAACACAGACAAGACTGTTAATCTACAGCTTATATTATAGTATTAATTCATATGACATAACCCACATTCACACAATTGAAATTTAGGGAGGCGGCCGGCGGACCTAAAGAGCTAACATCCGATGTGGCCGGGATAAGAATAAGAGAGAAAATGTTGTTATTTCCTGTACGGGTAAAACTCATTACGTAACAAAATTAGTAGCCTAACATTTGGTTACATTCTTAGTCGTCATGCTTACTATATATATATTTTTGAACAACAAAAAAAGAATTTATTAATCTTTGAATAGAAGTTTATACCAAGAGAAAATGGCATAACAAAACAAGCATCCCAATAAAGTTGGCATCATGTATACTATAGGATCGATCTAGTCTAGTTATCAATGAGAAATCAAGGTAATCTCATTGAAAGAAGCTTTCATTTTGAAAGTGCATATATAGTTGCTGTCATGTTTTGAGTTACTATTTGAATTTCGAACCTAGCTATAGTTTGGTATATATGAGCCATATAAGACCATCAGAGAGCCCTAATATTCCTATCTCGAAGGAACTAATAAATAAATCAAAAGTTGACTCTTATCCAACTTAAAGTGATACTCCCTCCTTTCCCTTTTTAAAGTTCAGTATTCCATTTTTAGTTGTCCTTTAATAAGTGTTCATTTTGTAAAGTTAGTGGGTAAAAGTTAGTATATTTTCTATTGAGTAAATTACAGTAAACCCCCCTCAACTAACCCAAATTTTCACTTAACCCCCTCCGACTACAAAACCCAACAGTGTGCACCCTCTAACTATCCAGAATTGACACTTAACACCCTTTTGTTAGGTCTCCGTAGGAAAAATACACCGATGGCCGTCTCCGGCCATAGGGCGGCCGATCCGAGCCGTCCAAAAATTTAAAAAAAAAAAACCGAGTGGGCTAGCGCGGGAATCAACGGCATTTGACGTGCGTAGGTACTCTATCCAAACACCCCAAGAATTTAAATAGAGTGTTTAGATCGAGCACCTACGCACGTCGGATGCCGTTGATTCCCGCGTTACCCCACTCGGTTTTTTTTTTTTAAATTTTTGGACGGCTCGGATCGGCCGCCTGGTGGCCGGAGACGGCCGTCGGTGCATTTTTCCAACGGAGACCTAACAAAAGGGTGTTAAGTGTCAATTCTGGATAGTTAGAGGGTGCACACTGTTGGGTTTTGTAGTCGGAGGGGGTTAAGTGAAAATTCAGGTTAGTTGAGGGGGGTTTACTGTAATTTACTCTTTTCTATTTTATCCCTAAAAGTAGATTCCATTTTGAAAAAAGTTAGTGAGTAAAAGTGTAATGATGATATCTCTATAGAGGTTAAGTAAGAAAAGTAAAGATAAAAGTTGATGTGATATGTGTAATGATAATGTCTTCTTAATAAGTTAGAGTTACAAAGCGGGACACTTAAAAATGAACGGACTGAGTATTAAATTTCCTTGAAACATATTTTTTGGAAGGAAAACTATTAGAATTTGTTTGGTATATGGTTGGTTATGACTGAAGAAAGGTTGCAAATCGATGAAATATTGATGGGAATTTGTTTCCAGCTACAGGATTATTGGGTACAGGAATATAAGGTAGTAGTATCAGTTTGATAGTGAAGTTGATCAAGATTCTTATATGGTGGGTAATTAATTAGTGTAAGCAACTAGCAAAAGATCGACAACATAAGCAATGAACTTCAACTTGATAACTACATGATGGACAACATAATTTTTGAAGTGTTTGGTCATATTCGATTTTACGGAAAGAGTACCGATTAATATTGTATGATATTATTCTTTTATAAGTGGGTGTCTAGACCAGTTTTATGTAGATTTTGAATAATCTTGAGTCATAAAGTTAACGACTAGACAAATCTTAGTGATCCCGAAAGGTTACTGTAGCTAATATTGGTAGAAATCATGGTAAGCCATTTATGATTTTATTAGTACTTGAATTAGCACACTTAATATGTAACCTTTCATCGTATAAAATTGCAAGTCTATATATATAACTGAGATTATGTTAGAGTTAATTAGGCTGCAGTTGAATTGAGGAGTGAAAGAATAATTGAAGCAGTAAAGATTGAGGTACAGCAGTGGCTGTACAGCAGCCCCATACAGATGGGGTTTGCGCCCGTCTCGGGTCCCGCAAAGATGATCGGAGCCGCTCATTTTGTTCAAAACATAGCCTAATTTCTGAAGCAAAATTGGATGATTCGCAAACGTCTTTTCTGATATCCGATTGAGATGATTTTTTACAGGGACCGTAAACAATATGTTTTAAACAAAATGAGCGGCTCTGGTCATCTTTGCGGGACCCGAGACGGGCACAAACCCCGTCTGTACGGGGCTGCTGTACAGCCACTGCTGTACCATTAGCAGCTCTCGTTATAAAAATAGAAATAAAAAAAAGCAGTGAAAGAATAAGACCCACAATTCATTCAAAATTTTACACATTACGATAAGATAATAGATTTCGTCATAGCTTATGGTTCAGTACTTTTTTTCAACTTTGCCGTCTAATTTTACGGCGTTTTCCATAAGACTCAACATTTAACAATTCAGAAATTAATATAATAGTTGAAAAACCGAATTAAAGGTGTAAAATAATTGAAGTAGAAAGCTTACAAGCATCCTATCCGTGCATAAGCAAGAAAAAAATCCTGTTGTGTAGGAGTATAATGTTATTTTTAGTAGCGGGTAAAGGGTTTTTTTTAAATGTTATTTACCTCCCATTATTTATTTACTTGTAATTGTCCGTGCCTAAAGGCACCGCTCAATGCTTTCTAAACATAGTCTCAATGAAGTATCAAATCCCACTTTTTCGAAGGTTTTTTTTGGATCCAACGGTTCTTTTTAACGCCATCTCACATGAGGTGAATCCCGGATATGTGTATGGTCCCACCTCATGCGAGAGGAGTATTACAAGTAACCGTGAATTAGAAAATTTTTCCTTCTCCCAACAAAATCTACTTCAATTCTTTGAAATTTTCATTTTAAGAATAAGCTTCAAACATGGTCCATCTAACCAAATTCATAAAATAGTCTAACACAACAAATGTTACCAAATATGTTTAATTCTGTTATTTGCATTCAAGAATAGCATTAGAGATATAAAGAATGTATAATCATACGGGATTCCAACTCCAATTCAATTTTTTGAAACGTCCACTCACTCAAAAGTAACACCTCTATCGCACACTTGTTTTCTTAATTAACTTAGTGTGGGCACACGCCCCGGAAATTTTATTTATAAAATTGGGTGCGGCCCTCTTTTGGAAATTGCGCGGCGAAATGTTTCGATTCAGAGTCATCACTCGGGTTTTAACAGTGAAACACCCAAAGAACCGAACTCGAAAACGCTTGTTACGTTTGCTTGATTTGAAAATTTGTTTGATTTGAAAAGGTGTAGACTGGTCCGTTATCACCTTCGATATCTGAGGTTCAGGAGCCAGGTTACGAGAGGGGAAGGGTTTTATGGCACCCCTCTCGCCCAATCTGGAGATCGGTCTCTACTCAAGCATTTTGTAAAACGTTTGCATTTTTCTCTCATTGATCACTTTTTAACCAGTTAGGGCGGGAGAACAGTTAATGAGGATTAATACTGTAACAAGCTGTAGTTTATGTAACAAAATGTTTATGGATGATTACTTGCTTGAATCAATAAATATATATATATATAGATTGAGAACAAGCATTGTGAATAGTTTGAACAGATGGGGTACGCATTCTTTCAGAGGTGTGAACATGTGACATACCGGTATGCACTGGCCAGGCGACTGCATACCGACACGACCTGCGCACGCCACCTAAAAATTGGTGTACTCCACTCTTTGGCCTTCACAGTCTTTGTTTGCAACCCTCTGGGATCTGGAATGGACCAACGCACACCCAGGACAAACCACGCAGTTTAATAGCAGCATATATACAAGTTGCAGACAGATAAAATGGCTTGAAGCCATGAAAATGGACATGAAACCCCATAAACAGTGTGGGGATATGAAAAGAGGCCAAGACTTAAGCTAAATGCAAGGGCCAGCCACTGGATCTTGGTAATACTGTCGTACGCCAGGCTTATGAGGTCGTACGCCAGTTATACCATTTGGTCAGTACTTGGCTTTGCACTATCTGGGCTTTGGAACATGACCAGAGGAATCCCAGAGGCCCCCTTAAGCAAGTAAGAATCAGATATTGAAAGCTAAACATAAACAGTTATAAGGTACAGAAAACTGTGAAACTGATTATTAGCATGCTAAGGTGATGACAGAAGTATAGGAAGATAAAATGGACGATCAATGATCCCCACGCCAGTAGTGCTCATAATACTGTTACCGGCATACGGCATGATGTTATCGGCGTGCGCCATGTTTCATCTCACACGATTGCTATATTTAACCAGTTTAAGGCCAAGACTAGTATTGTCTACTAGCCTGAACCTCACTTGTTCCTCTCAGGGGTCGAAAATAGGAAAGAAACATAAAGGTGGTATACCTTTGGTTGGAGGTTGATGGATGGTTGAGCTTTGAAGATGGAGGTGATATGGTGAAAGAATGACAATGGGGTGTATGGAAGTGGACTCCCCTTCTTTCTCTTTCAATGGAGAAAGAGAGATAGAGAACAAAAGAGGAGAGAAGATGGGTTGGACTCCTTGATGTAGTTAACCCCTTGCAAATGAATGCAAGGGGGGGATTTATAGAGGAGAGATGGACTGAGAAGGAGCCTTAACCAGTTGGGTTAGGGCTGGTTTGGTTAAGGGGAGAGCCTCCCATGCATTAAATGCATGCGATTAGGTGATGGGGTGTGTAGGAGAGAGAGGGGAACATCCCTGCAGAATATAATCATCAGGGGAACTGTTCCCTATACTGGGGTGGTTACAAAGTCTCGAGCACGTGACAGAAAAGTGGTGATTTGACTGGCTTTGACCAGCGTACGTCAAAATTGGACCTGCGTGCGCCAGTAAAACTGAGTCAACGGTTGATGACTGACACGTGGCAGTTCACTGGCGCCCGCTAGGAGAACACTAGCGTAAGCGGGTAGGGTTTTGCTGGGGCCATCTGGCTCGAAGGGTTTGAAGGGATCGAAATGGATTTTGAAAGAGTTTGAAAGGGGAATGTCCAAAGCTCAAAGCTCAAGACCTTCCATCGACCTCGGAATGTTTTCGACCTTTTATCATCATTGGAGCAATCAAAAGACCGTAAAAGAAGCTAAATCAGAATATGGTGTCTACACTTAGAAAAATAGAAAAACAAAGTAGTTCCAAGATTATATATAACCAAGTAAGTAGTAGAGTTTGAAACTTTGTTTACCCAAAAAACTCCAACAAAAAACTTACAATCTTCAATCTCAGACAAATTATGAAATTCCAAATCATCTAAACCAACAGCTCAAATTGTATTGAACAACAATTTAATTTGTTCTCTTACCTATTAGTTAAAAAGAAAAAGAATTTGACACAAAAAATTACTATTTGACGGGAAGAATTACTCATGGCCACAACATATTACTCCTAACCACGAAAAATTACTCTTGGTTGCATTGAATTAGTCTTGGCCGCAAAAAATTATTCTTGACCGTTACGAATTACTCTTGGCCGCATCAAATTGCACTTGGACGCACAAAATTGCAATTGGCCGCAAAGAATTGTGAGACCAAGTGCAATTTGATGCGGCCAACTGCAATTAGACGAGGCCAATAGCAATTCGTCGCGGCCAAGTGTAATTCAATGCGGCTAAGTGCAATTCGTAGCGGCCAAGAGTAATTCTTCGTGGCAGAGTGCAATTCGATGAGGCCAATTGCAATTTGTAGTGGCCAAGTGCAATTCGATGCAGCCAAGATGAATTCAATGCGGTCAAGTTCAATTCGATGCGACCAAAAGTAATTCGATGCGGCCAAGTGCAATTCAATGTGGCCGTGCAATTCAATGCAGCCAAAAGTAATTCTTGGTCAAGAGTAATTCATTGCGGCCAAGAGAAAATTTAAATACAACGGTCATTTGCAATGCTCCTCTTATATGGGGTGAGACTTATATATGTGTAGGACTCACCCCACGACCGTTGTATCCAAATTTTTTTCTAGGGAGAATCTATCTGCCTAACTATTTCAGGAAATTATACGTATGCAATTATTGTTATTGCTTAATAATCCAGTATACTGTCATCTTCATGGACGTTAGTCATCGTACTGAATCTATTAATTAGGCGGAGAAGTTTTTTAGCGCCACTAGGGTATGTTCACGTGGTACTCGAGCGCACATCCAAGCCATTCAGAACACAACATTTTAGACCTTTACAATTTCACTAACATGTAAATATTCGTCACGGCAGATTGAACCAATCTCAGCGACAGAAATGCTTGGGAATGAGATGTCCGGAAATGATTGTCTAAAACCATTCAATGTATATCAGTCCCACGCATACGCGAGCGTGAAAGCATCGGTAAATTTCATCTCAAAGTACTAAAATTCGCACGGGCAAAGATTGAGAGCGCGAGTGCAGTGCGAGGATTGAGTGCGAAAGCGCATGACATTTTGAAAAATTATGTGTCTAAGGTCCCGCGTGTATCGTATGGCTCTCATGTGCATCAACAGTTCCAAACAGATTTTGTGTCCGGATTTATGTCTGGACATGTACGTCCTTAGCACTGCTCTCTTAACAAACGACTTGAAAATGAAATGCATCATTACATATAATTGCTAGTACATTTCATTCATGAGGTAAAGTCTTGCTTCAGCCTTCGGTAAACATAAAATCAAATACATCACAAAATAAGAATAAAGACAGGAGTGGAAACTGCTGCTAACCATTCAGGT
>BPLS01000191.1:1384809-1444909 GCA_019656275.1 Rhododendron kiyosumense | reverse complement strand
TCTCTCTCTCTCTCTCTCTCTCTCTCTCTCTCTCTCTCTCTCTCTCTCTCTCTCTCTCCAATTCAATATGAAGGTAAGAACTACAAATAAGTACATGGCTATCAATCTCCTTTGTCATGAATCGTTTTGCTCTAAAGGTAGAGGCAGCTCCAAGTTCTCATTACCCCTCTGAATCTTCAGGAGGACTTTGTCCCCAACATTATAGTCGTCCAATGCTCTATCCAACTCCGCTTTACTTCTAACCTGTTCAACCAGAAAACAACAGTAAGTGATAGCTTGTGGAATTTACATGGGTAAACTGCACAAGAACACCGAGCAGATTGTTCACCCAAAAATACGTTCTGCTTAATGTACCCCCTTCATTTTGGAAAATCTATCGTCGATGCACCAAATTGTTCACCCAAAAGAAAGTGAAAACAGATATGGAAGTATATCATAGCAGATTGTATTCTTCAGCAAACACTTATATAGTTATATGCAAAACAATTCCATCCTAATTTCCATCTCCCCAAAGCAGAAAGTCCCGTATTGTGATTCTGTCATTGTTCAATAGTTTTCAAGAAATCCTTATCAAGAAGCAAAATAGAATACCAGTACCACATAGAACAAAATGCACAGTAAATTATCCTTTGAGGCCCATTGGTCCTTTGGTGATTACTTCCAAATTAGAGAAATCATAAAATCATGCGTACCTAAACATAAACTTACATTTCTACTTACACACCCAATAAAGTAAAGGTATTCCCACAAGCATGAAAGGCGACATGCAAGGCTTAAGCTTGCAGCTTTGACAAATGGAAACTAGCCAAATATTATTGACAAAAGAGTTGGAATAAGAAACAGCTCACAGGTTTGTTGTCCACCGCTACTATTATATCCCCCAGCACAATATTACCAGCAAAGCCCCTTGTAGTGGGAAGTATCCCAGCTTTCGCTGCAAGACTATTTCCTGGAACCTACAACACCATAAAGGAAAATCAAGAAAATATACCTGACACATAGGCAAAAGACATGCTCAAACTTTAGGTCTCAACACCACCACCACCAACAATAACAGAACCCATCTAGTGATTGGGGCATGGGCGGGGGATCCACAATAATAGAACCCATCCATCTAGTGATTGGGGTATGGGCTGGGGAGGATTGGAGATAGATCTAACGTTTGGCAATATATGCACAAAGTGGCTGCTTTCAGAAAACCACTGGAACAATGGCCCTCCTATACCTCCAAGTTTAGGTCACAACACCAATTATTAAAAAAAAAAAAACTTACCAAAAAAAAAAAAAACACCAATATACATAAAACAGTTTTGGAGCCCTGAAAATTATGGAGGTATACCTGCAGAACTAAAGCTCCATTTCGCACATTAAGTTGATTTGCAACCAGGTCGGGAGCAATATTCACATTTAACCCAGCTCGATAAACCTAACATGGATGGAATAAACATAAAATTACTATCTGGCATGCTTCAAATTCATATTGAACAAATTCCTGCAAAAATGATTTCCAAAGAGCCATCTTTTAAAATGTTGATAGCAGTTCTTAAACCCAAGTTGTGAGAGAGAAAAGGACACATAGGATCCGATTAGGGTAGGCTTAATAAAAGAAAGAAACTGATCTAGTAGCAAGAGAACATACTTTGCCAAATTGAATCAACTGAGGTACTATCTTTGCGACGGTTGAGGATGGAATTGCAAACCCTACACCAGCAGATGTCCCTGCAGCAACAAAAACATAACATCACTCTATCCGACGAGGATTTCTAAAGAGAATACCCTCGAGTAAATATGGAGTATAGGCCTCAAAAAGGGCTTTTACTATCACCACTCAGCACACTAACAGGTACCGACAACTTTCATTAGTCTTTTCAGATTCTTACACATGATGCAATAAGGGTGGAGGCAAGGAAGTACCCGTCGAAGTGAATATAGCTGTGTTGATCCCAATTAAATTCCCTTTCGAATCCAGTAGAGGACCTCCACTGCCAGGATTACATTGAAAAGTGTTGAGAATATATATAATAAAGTTGCCCCTCTCTCTAACAGCTTAAGCTTTTAGATGAGTTGGTGGTTAACAATCTAATATGGTATTAGAGCAGGCAATAGATCCTGGGTTCAAAACTCACCGCCTACCTAATGATTGAAATCTACATGTGTTTAGCCCACTTATGGAGAAGAGTGTGGCTATACGTGAGGGGGCGTGTTGAGAATATAAATAATAAAGTTGCCCCTCTCTGACAACTTAAGCTTTTAGATGTGGTTAACAATGTAATAAAAAGAACACAATTGGAAATCCAGAAGTTACACAATACAAATTCACAAGGGATGAAACGAGAACACCATACAAAATAATACCGAGAGAAATCAGAACCAGAGAATGGATAGTCACACAAAGTACCTATTTCCAGGATTAATAGCTGCATCTGTCTGTATACCACCACCGATTGTGACTCCGCTTCGACTAGATATGTCGCGATTCAGTCCACTAACAACCCCAACAGTGAGAGTGTGATCGAAACCAAATGGATTTCCTATAGCTAAGCATTGTTGGCCAACTCTTAAAGAAGACGACGGCCCCACCTTGATTGGCCTCAGCAATTCTTCAGAGGCTTCCACCTGTTGTGTTATTTATGATGTTATGAATTCATTTTCTAAAGTCAGATCAAACAAACAAAAAACAAAATTCATTTTCGAAATAACAATTCGCGAAATATGCATAGTGAGAACATACAGACTGAACAAACCACAAAAACCCCTCGAGCAATTTTAAAGATGTGCATCTCTCTTGGCATGGTATCCAAAAAATGATGGACTCATAGATACATTGCCCACCTCTAAAGATGAAGCCATTGAATGGGAAGTACCAACTAATCATAACAAATACAAAAAACAGAACCAAGAGAAAGAAGCTGAAATCAGATGCCTCTTTTTTTTTTTCACATAAAGAGTGAACCGTATTATCAAAAACGCCTTGAGGAGTTGAACCCTACCGACTCAAAAGGCACCATGAAACAAACCATCTAGCTGCACGTAAAGACAAAAGTCCCAAAATAATGAAGGGAACTCCTCTGGCAGGCAAAAGATAAAGAGAGGAGAGGAGATCTCCGAAAACTGCAAAAGAGGAAGATCAACATTCTCAAAAGAGCTCCCATGCATTTTGTTCACCTGTCCACAAAACCCGTTGCTGTCTGCCAAACCTTCATGTCAGACTTCATTGGCCCGCCAACCCAAGAACCAGTAGGCTATAGTTAACTCCCACTGAAAGCCCGCATTACCCATGTGATACCAAAAGCAGAACAAACCAGACTCTACAACTCTCTCACCAGAGGGCTACGGAGGAGATGGTGTTTCACACTCTCATTTGTTAAACATGCAACATCAAATGGTCACCACTTTATTTCTTCCTAAGGTTGTCACTTCAAGATAGCATCATAAGTTGCTGTCCAAGCAAAGAAAATGACCCAAGGAGGAGCCTTACTTCGGCAAACGCCTCTAAATGCGTGAAAGTAGCTTCCGCCATTCCTTTAACTGGTGGTAAGGAGGCACTCAAAAAACACCTTTGTTAGAAGCACCACAAGCCATAACATCAGCATGATGCCGCATGACTGTACCTTGCAATGAAATGAAAATACCCTCCACTGACTTCATCTTGCAATCCTCCTAAGCTATAAGAAACCAAGGACTCCAAACAGTCCCACTAGCACCAGAAGAGTGAGAGTCCTCATTGGTCGCATTAGGGTCAGAAGCCAACCATAGAAGATCCAAGAATGCCTCTCTGAGTTGTCCATGACCAGACCAAGCACCAGCCAAAACCTCACCCACCTACCAATACCCATGGGTACGATTCACTGTGCATATTCATTCCTCAACCTCATGATGCCCCTCGTGATGCCCTTGTACAAACTCATCCAATAAGGTTCTGCTACCGAATGGTGTACCAATTACACCTACATCGGTACATCCCACTATTCCTACAAAATTCCCTCCATTTGGGCTTGCTGTCCAAAGCAAACCTCCAAAGCCACACCAAACAAGGCTTTCTTAATAACGGCCAATTAATGGACCCCGACCCTCTGTTTGGGATAGGTGGGCATACAACACCCCAATCAACAAATGGAACTCAAATTCCTCCCTAGACCTCTGAAGTGGAACCTCTCTAGACCTCTGAAATGGAATATCTCTACAATTTCTCTACTTTCCTGGCCATAGGGCAAGGAATAGATGATAGACATCAAATAAGTTGGACGGCTACTTAGGGTCGCAATACAAAAGATAGACACCAAGTAATAAGCTGGATAAGGTCAATCTAACTCCTTCAGATATATAATCGCTTTCATGTAGCAAAAGAGATAGCCAAGGGGATGTTATTTGGGCTGGCAGACTGGCACCATTAAAGCAGTGATGTTACCTCACCCTTCAAATGAAACTTAAATTAGTTTGCAATTCCATCATGTTACTCCTTCCTAATGTGTTACTAGATTGTATAGATGCACAGTGGCGAAGATGAATAATAAATTCAATGTATACACCAGCAAACTAGTCCATAGGAAATATTTCTGTCCCTCCCTTGAAATTGAATAAGAGGCATGTCACAGAAAATCAGAGAAGCAAGTTAGTAAATCAATAAAATACCATGAGGATAACAATAGTGAACATGCCATAGTTTAAGTAGAGGCTAGCAGTTGGTAAACACTAAGTAGAGAACTCAAATTCCACCAAAGGAATCTAACTCTGCACGTCTGGGAAACGTCCTAGTCCAAATTCTCTCATTGTTTCCCATTAGAAACCAACCCAAGACTTCCTTTTCTCTCATAGGTGATAAGAAGCCAACTCATATCACTCTTTTGTATTCATCTCTCCACAGTTTGATCTACCTGTGCCCACATAGGAACATTTTCAGATTACACCCAGCAAGTTAGGATCACCCACATCATTCTGGCATCATAGTTATTAGTTAGAAAATGTATTTTGTATTGTTGTCTAATCACACGATGATAGTTGACGCATTTGGAACATAAAACTATGTATTTACTAGGGATCACAGTCTTACACTTTCAAATGGCGATAGGAAGGCTAAGCTACCCTACATGATTAATTCCACAATTAAAAAGAATGATAGACAGCAGCTTAGACAGCTTTTTTTTCATTAAATCACTGAGGAGAAAAATTAAATAGGAAAGAAGAAGTGTTATTCAAGAGAAACTACAACATAAATAATCATCCCAAAAGAAAAGGAGGAGTATTCAGCATAGTCCAGGCCTTATGAACTCAAAAGAGAGTACATAAGTATGGGATTGGCCAACAAGCAACAAAAAGGCCGAATTCCATGAGTTATTAAAGCTTCGAGATAATTTTTACCTTCAACACAGCAAGATCCTTGGCACGGTCTGCACCAATCAGCGTGCCCTCGAAATTCTTTTGGACCCTTTTCAAAAGCCAAGCACAATAAGGAACTGAGGCAAAAAGAGTAAGAATGTGCACTTAACTGAAGATTGACCATCCAGTATGCAGTTCAATCAATGAAATACTGGCGAAGGACACTTTGAAACTTACCCTTCTGAAGCAAGAATATTAACTCGTGCAACAACTTGCCCACGACTTGGATTTCTCGAAAGGGAATTACCTATTACTAGACAGTTGAAAGAAAAATGATTTAGTCAGATTTCAACCCCCTTGTTGTAACATCAAATCATTCAATTCCCATGCTGTAACTTAAAACGATTAACTATCATTATCATCTCAACAGTTACCGAGGGCATGACACACTCACCAACCAGGTGAATGACAACTTAACGCAAAGTAGCTAATTTCATCTATATGTAATACTTATATCTTCCTGTATGATAATGCATGCATGCAAAAGCACATAAATCGTTTAACTGGCTTACCATGATAATTTGTCACTACGTGACCTTGTCCATCCCAAACTACTCCAGAACCATTACCTTCAGGAATCTGCCATGTACAAGCATGAGAAGACAGCAAAACAGTTGAAGTACACAATTTCCGCACGTTCTTTATGTTATAATAATAAAGATTTAGTGCATGGGCCACAGAATACGTCTAGGCTCTTGTTAGCACCATTAAATGTTCAAACATAACTTGTCCAAAAATTGCACAGGATTACCTCCACCATACCCGTAACATTTAGCTGAGGACGCAATGTTACATCAAAGATGTTGACAACGGCATAAGTGTTCTTCTCAAAGAGTTTCACAATCCTTTCCTGCCAAAAAAGACACAAATCACCTGAACCACCATAACCAAACCCATTACTGAGGGAGTGTGAAATTGACAAATCACTCAGAAAGAAAAGGAGAACAAATTGACTGAAATAATTGCAAGTAAACCTCAGAAGGGAAGAGTCCACCAGAAGGATAAACAGGCGGCGTTACTTCCTCAATTGTGACAGACGGATCCCCTAAAGCATGGGCTGTATATCCAAAGTTCGAATAAATGATCAGTTGGAAAACTGCAGGTAAGAACAAAAGAGCACACCTAAAGTACGAACCCAAGTAATAAAGAAAAATCGCATGAATAAGCATTGACACGAGTATGGAGATGTCCTCCACTAATAATGTTGAATAAAGATGACATTTGACTTAATATATACATAACCAATAATGCTTGGCATTGCCAAAAGAATGTGCAGGCCATTCGAACGAGAAGCTATTACACTGTAAAGGTCAATTAGCTACATTAAATCATTTTCAATATACCAAAACGTGCATAAGGGACATAATCAGTGAACAATTAGATTAGAATCTATTCCGTTTAGTGGGTCAAGCTGCAATACACACACCCCCTCTTTTGAAAATGAAAATTGCATCAAAGGGAAACAAAGCTGAGTTGTGCGAACCTGATAAGTACCTTGAAGGGTGATAACATGAGTACATGAATACACCAGTAATCAACGTCCGACGAGTTGTGAAAGTCGAGCTCTTCTGTATTGCTTCGACCAAATCATTGCAGTGATCTCGACCAATCCTAAGAGCAACACAAGGATTAATAACTCGATTCCAGAGCAATAACAAGGTTGATTTTAAATGGTCATTCAGCCAGTCTCATCTCACCAATTTGATTGGCTGGATAGACATGGTCACATGGGATTACACAAATGTGGCTCAATTTACATCCAATGATGAAATAACTGTTGGAAACTGATTATGTTCAAAGGGAATTTTGTTTTTGACAACATTTAGCCAAAATTAAAGTGGGAAAGTGGGCCAGTGAATTTTAGATAATCCTAAATATTGGGTTTGATCTCTGAAAAGAGAGAACAACAAATTATCAGAAAAAAGTTTCTTTTTTGGCTAGAATTGAAGAGCACCTTGGAGTGGGAATGGAGTGAGCTAAAACGACGTCGTCGTTGGCTTGTGCTTCTGAGGGAGAAGAGAGAGAGGAAATGCAGAGCTCGCGCCGACCCAAGCAACGTCTTGTTTGTGTTGGGATCTGGTTTCGATGATGAGGTTGCGGAAGAAGATGAATACAAGAATCGCATGCTTTTATTACTTGCATTTCTTTCTCCAATTCTTGCGGTATCCCCCAACTTTCGTTTGACAGCGAGAGAGAGAGAGAGAGGAGTAGATAGGGTTTTACTCTCTCTCCTCCTCTTGTCCTGCCTCAAGTCGAAGTACGATAGCATTGAAACATCCGAAGGTATCAGGACCACTGAAATTTCCGACAGCGAAAATTGAAAAAGCCAGCGCATATACTTAGGATAGAACATGCTTCAAAAATATCAAGAAACACGAAAAAATTTGCTTGCCGGAGATTAAAAATGCGCGAGCGCAGATTTACAGGCAAGCGTGGGTTTGCAAGAAAATTATGTGGCTAAATGTCTTGCTTTTAGTCATATAATCTTTCAAAATGTTTAACGTTTCCATTCTTAATTCTTTAATTTTTGTATTATGCTCGTGTTTTCAATTCTCGCCATTGTATATTTTAATAGATTGGGATGGGATTCAAAGGCACTTTCACGTTCGCGCCAGCACTTCTACTCACATTCACTCACACGCACACGCACACGCATGCGAATTTGTGGCTTAGGTCTTGCCTCAACATCTCTTTCTTTGAAAATGTTCACCATTTTCACACTCTAATTTTTCTTGTACATGTATTTAAATTTTGTCTTTATTGTATCACATGCGATAAACAAAAACTGTTTTATAAATTGTGTCGTGCACTTATTTAATAATAAATAATAAAAGCTAAAGTGCATTTATAAATAAGTAAAGAGTAAAAATAATTATCCTTTCTTTTTCTACTTTGAATTCTTTTATGGATTATTAAGGAAATTAGTTATAGTGGAAAAATTGCGATAAATGACAGTGTATTACTAGCAGTCATAGCACAGCCCATTCACACATTACAATTTGTTTTAAGGGTGCTCAAGAAAACCATCTGAACCGTAAAATCGGTCCGATCCGGACTGAACCGTCCTATTTGGTCCGGTTCTACGGTCAGGTTATGGTTCCAAAAAAAGAAGGACCATTAATTTTGGTTCAGTTACTGATTCTCAATTAATAAACCGTAGTTAGAACCGAACCGGACCGTTATAAATATAAAAATACATATGTATGTGTAATTAAATATGTATTTGAATTTGGTAGGTTGATCTTTTTCTTGCTAAACTTAATTTATTTATAGATGAAATCTCATTTGTTAAGAAAGTTTTTATTTTCTTCCTTCCTTTCTTATTCCAGCAGATTATCTTCCTATTTCTTTAATTTTACGAGTTTATATTTTGTGAATAAGTGTTTGGATGCTTATTGGATAGAACCAGAACCGAACCAAAATCGGACCGGTCATGCGGTTTGGTTCTGGTTAAGTTTCATGTATATATTGGTTAGGTTCTGGTTTCCAATTTTCTAGAATCATTTGAAATAGTCTGGTAATTGGTTTTCTAGAGAACCGGACCAATCCGGACCGTGTACACCCTTAATTTGTTTATATTCCAATTTTATTTTCATTATAAGATTTTTTTTGTCATTGAATGGAAGAATATGAGAAGTGTAAAATAGAAATCCCCAAAGGAAAACATGAAGCTGTGACAAAAATTAGAGATAAAGAAAAGTGTGATGGCTTTCTGCCCTTTTTTGGATTGATACAGAAAGTAGTAAAATAATTTTACTAAAATTTAAACTCTGAGACTAGTGTTAGATCATCCTATTTGTCCTTTTTCTTTTTTAAAGCTATTTGTCCATTTTCAAAGTAATGCATCTTGTCTGTTTTCAAAGCCAAATTTGACCACTTTGTATAGCTATAAATACAAAAAAAAAAAAACTGATTTGGATGTTCTGAAAGGAATGACTCAACTCTTTCTAGTATAAACATTGTGGATTTAGAGACTCAAGATTTGACATTTTTAGAAATAATGAAAAATGTGAGAAGAATGAGGAGGTGTGTGTATGTTTTGTCTAAAACTTTTTCGGTATTTTTTTATTTTTCATAATTTTTTCTTGAGCTTTTCGTCATAATTTTTGGGATTAATCAATCGTCTCAACGAGAGGAATCGGAAAAGTATAAAATATGGGCTGATGTTGAAAAAAGTTAATATAAAATGACACTTTAGACCAAAAAGACAATTGTTTGGTATTTTGTCTTTAGTATTTTTTTTTTGTTGCTTTTAGTCATAATTTTGTACTTTTTTGACTCTTCTCGTCGAGACAGATAATTAATCCAAAAAATATAATGTAAATCTAACAGAAATTCAGAAAAGACAAACAAAACACACTTAACGAAGGAGAAAAATAAGCTTACAAGAATTAACCTTTATATGAAGATTATTTTTTGTCATTAGATGAGAAGAGAGTTAATGGGGAAAGGGAGACTAGCTAATCCCACACTCCCATGGTATTAGTTAAGCCAGAAATGCAGGACTAAATAAATTTAAAATAAGAAATATGCGAACCCCTTTAACACTCTCATCCCTTAATCCACCCCTCTCTAATCCTACAACAAACATGCCCTCAAAATGCATCCATCCATTATGCAGTAAGGAACTTATCATTCACTTTTGTTGAATGGTTAAGAGACAAAAAGCGACCCATATTGAATGATGACAATCGTTTACTATATGATACTCCGAAAGTACCCGATAATAAACTTGCCGGAATGAACCCAGTATCCTTTAATGAAGTGCGCAGGTGCCAACCTCCCTAGTTCCATCATCAATAGCCAAGAACAAATTAAGATGACAAAATCACATTCAACCCTTTACCTAATTGAGGTAAATGACTTCCAAAAACCAAAGAAACATGCCAAAACTTCATAACAAACTCTGTCTTTTATGTCTCAACTCCTATCTGTACACCACCCAGAGTTTTAAATAGCAATATTGAGGTTCATAACAGTAACATTTTTGTGTGACACTTACGAAAAAAAAATAATAATAAAGTTGTGCATAACAGCATTGGAAGTATTGAACGATACATAAAAATTGAGTAGAGGCGGTCATGAATTTTTTTTTTTAATGGGTCATAAAAAGTGACCCACTACGCTTGATTATATCAACCGTAGTGGTCATGAATCGGCCATTGTGGTTGACTATTGGCTTTGGCGGTTGTGAACTTGTCTACGATTAGATATCTATCGATACGTGGCAGAGATATAAACACATGCAATTTTTAGTCTCATCACAAACTATGACACTCTATGTAAAATCTTGGCACTACACCCTCAAACCACTATAAATACCCACAAACATCCACAATCCAACAGCAGAGCACAAATAGAGGGAGAAAGGAAAAACAAAGAAAGCAGAGCAGTAATTCCACAGTAGATATATAAACATGAAGGGAGGACTAGCTATCACATTGTTGGTGGTACTGGCCGCGGTTCAGTTCACGGCGAAGCCAAGCGCTGCCGCCATCACTTGCAGCCAAATCGATGCGGCGCTCGCGCCCTGCATGTCGTACCTGACCCAGGCTGGCACTCCATCGCAGGCGTGCTGCAGCGGGGTGAGAAGCATCAAGGCCATGACGCCGACCAAGCCGGACAGGCAAATGGCGTGCACCTGCGCCAAGCGAGCTGCCGGTCGGGTCCGGACCATCAGGGACGACGCAGCGGCTGCGCTCCCGCAGAAATGCGGGGTTTCCTTCGGTGTCTCTGTCGCTCGCAACACTGACTGCAGCAAAGTGTAAAACCAAATGCACGTAAGTTGATCATCATGCACTATTTTAAAAATATGGAGTATTGTAATAACACTAACCTGTACGGTTTGAATTTTGAGAGAGGTTTTTAAGAGTAATGAGTGTAGAGAGATAAAATTATTGGGGACCATGCGGAAGAATTTTGAGACCCTAAATGAACAAGCTTGTATCACACTCTATGACATGATATATATTCGATAATTATTTAATCCGAATCGTTAAATATTTAGGTTAAATACCAAATATGTGGCGTTCATTGAATAATCTAATTTGATACTGAAATATGGTTAAATTAGCATGCCGTAAATGTTTATCAAGCTATGGATCAAAATTTGGATATTTGTCTGAATAGTTTTTTTTCTTTTTCTTTTTCTTTTTTTGCAGGGTTCCTTAAGATGGATATCAGAAGAGAGAGGAAAATAAAATCAGGGAGCTTTGGTTATATCCTAGAGAGCATAATGTAAAAAGTTTATGGAGGAAAATAAAATAATAAATAGTACTATTTGTTTTGCACGTCCTTTTATATATACCAATATGTTTTTGTGTAGGAGTACGTTTTTACATGTTGAATAAAAAAGATGATTTCTCTCTCATACCTCGTGTAAATAGTGGGTATGGTGCTCTATACTTATGGAGTACTAAGCATGTTATAACACCCAATACGCTCTCCTTTTTTCTTTTTACTTTTTGCCGACAAAAAAAAAACACACACACACACACACACACTCTCCTTTTTTTTTTTTGAAAAAGATTTACAAAATCTCACAAAAATAATTGGCTGCTATTTATTTTCTCTCCCTCTATTAGTTTTCCTCACTTCTCACTTACAGAACAAGAAACTTGAAATTGTCCCGTTGCGCAATGACTTCGGCAAAGAAAGGGAATACCACTACCAGTAAATGCCACTGCAAATGTGCTTTTGGAGAAACGACGAGTGCAAAAGAAAGATGGACTTGAAAAGTAAATAGCAGAAAGTAATGTGGTCAGAAATTTGCATCCTTCTATTTCTCTGTCCCAAAAATTCCATGGTAAGAGTGGTGATAACATTTTACCACCTCATGAATGAAGTAAATAACAAAGCAATTGCAAAAAGGTCCAGACCAGATTCAACCATAAGCCTTGACTAGAGCAGTGAATTGAAAAAGAGAGAGAAAATTTTCTCCTAATAATGTTACATTGATTCAGTTCAGCCACTTTCTATATGGATCAAGCAGCTAGTATAAGAATTAAGCCTCACCTAAGTAAAAAGTCAGGGTCAAAACCATCCCAGCTAGATCCATCTCCCATGCATTTTTCTATCAAATTTTCAGAAGAGGAATCAACAATTTTGCCATGCAACTTAACTACTAACAAATACAGGTTCAAAATCAAGGGGTTTCTAAGAAATGGCTTGATAAATTCTCCAAGTCCAACGACACATGGAAGTAGAGACTTGTAATTTTCAACAGATTCCCCTGCGAAAATGCAGTTGCACAAGGCGTAGAATCCAAGCAAATTTGAATATAGTGGTAAAATTGCATCCTTGTGATTATCCACACTGCTGATCCAATCAGCACCTCCTTGTTTATCAACATTAGTCTTCACAAATGTAATCAACTGATCGTAAAATCTCCTCCTCCACATAAATAACAAATTCCTTGCTCCAAATTTGTCAGAAAAATCAACTGCCATTGATTTTGAAATCAGAAGCTTCTCCAAATAAGAACAACAAATCTGACTGATCAACAACTTTTCTTCAGGGTGATTATCATTCTCCTTGTCAAAAACACGTCTCACAAGATCTCCTAAGGATATGACACAACTTGTTGCATTTAAAATCCACTGGGAGAGATAAATGAAGTACTCGAGCCAATTACCAAAGATTGAAGATAGATGCTCAAAACTCAACTCAATCACTTTCTCCACTTGAGTTTTCTCCAGATTTCTTGGAGGCAAAGCACTTCTGCACATCGATAGCAAGCTTCCTTCTGAGCTCAACATCCTCATCCTCTAGAAGCTTGATGCATGTGAACCATATACCAAGTATTTTATGTGCATACGTATTAATTGCTTCTTCTGGCTCAAGCAGGGAGAAGGATTTTCATAATCGATTTGACTATTAATGACCAAAGAACCAATAACCTCAGCTTTTTCAAGCAAACCAGAAGCCACAAGAGATTCTGCAGCTGCATTCCAAATGTTCGCAGGCTCCAATGAGGCACTACGTTGTTCGATTTGGTTAATATAGAAAGCAATGGAATCATACATGTGTGCCAGTCTCCCAGATAAGTCAGATTTGCTTGATTCAGTTGTTCTCTTCAATTCTCCTTTTGAAATAACGGAGATCGTAAGTAAATCAGCGATACGCTTCACACATATTCCCATGGAACAGATTAGTGTTTCACGAGTCTTCGCGTGTCTTGTAAGCTCGTATAAAAAAACCAATGTTAGAAAAATAATTTGTACTATTGTTCTAAAATAATGTAGAATAAGTATCTAAAATTAAATTAATTAGAAGTGTGTAGAAGTTATTTGTTTTTATGCACATGAGAAGGACTAGATAATTCTAGAAGAAGTATGAGAGATGTTTTGTAATTAAGCACATGGGTTTTAACTAGACTATTCTAGAAATGGACAAGTTGGCAAATTTGCCCTATAAATAGAGCTAAGTTGTGCTCACTTTTGTAATGTAATGAAAAACACTTCTATAAAGCCTTATCACATTTGTGCCTATTATGTTAACAATCTCTCCTTTCTTTAAAATTCCATTTCTCTTGTCCAATATTCTTCCAAATCTAACTAAGCACCCCAATAACCAAATTTTCTCAAAACGGTAAGATTGAATCACATTTCATATCACCCACATATCCAGTTCCCGAACACTGATTGCTACCCTTTTTTTTGAAATTGCAGCAAGTTCCAAATAACAATAATTCTAAGAATGTAATACGTACATTTTTTGTTCTTTTCAGCTTCTAAACGCTTCAACAATGTTTCCTGAAGGTTAGTGTTGCTGTACTTAGGTTTTCTTCGGACCTAATTAATTGACTATGGAGATATCAATTCTTGCTAAGCACAAGTTTCTTTTTTAAGCATTTTTATGGCAATGACATGTAGATATTGCTTTGAACTTGGATGGCGCGGTATGTTTAATTTCTATGTGTTCATGGAAATTGCTATATTTCAGTTTATGATAGAACTCAGATGGTGTCATCTGCCATAGATGAAGATAACGTTTTGAAATTTGGATTATGCTTGATGATAATGCAGGGATATGGAGATTGTTTCCTTTATTAGGTTTAATTCATTTAGGAAGTTTTGATTAGTTAAAATTCTTCTTCTTGGTTTCACTTTATTTAGGAAGTTTTGAGTAGTTAGAAATCCGTTTTGGAGTAAGGTCATTTGTTTTGCGTTGATATATAGGACATATGTACTTAGTTTTTTCTCGGACCTAATTAATTGACTATCGAGATATCAATTCTTGCTGAGCACAAGTTTCTTTTTTAAGCATTTTTATGGCAATGACATGTAAATATTGTGTCCTAATAGCTGGTGGCAATTTTGTATCTAATATATTGCAGGTTGAAAATGGGATACTGGATGGAGATTCGGGATTTGGTTGACTGCAAGATTGACGCTGAATTAAAACTGCTCAGGGCCTAGCTAGCGTACACTCAAAATGAGTTACTTATTTGAGTTAGCTCGAGTTATCTTAGGGATCCTCCATCAAAATATGCAAGACATTAATTTGCGCCAACTGGAGGCGCTGGAAGACGAGCTTGTTGAATATGTCATCAGGAGAGCAGGACTACAACAGGTGGTGGCGGCGGAGCGGATTACGGTCCATGCATTGTTCGAAGCCAAGGTACGTAGGTGGGTTAGAGGCTATAACTATGAAAACGTGATAACCATTACCCGTCCTGGTGACGTTTGGGCTCTAGATGCTGCCCGGATGCATGCCCGCCGTCCGGGAGTACTCCCCAATGTCCAAATAAGGATCCACTATCGCATTGGTAGAACTGTTACACTCCCACTACAATAGCAACAGCAGCTTTCGAGGGCCGCAGCTGATGCTAACATATTCTTGCCTCCTGTGGGCATAGTCCATTCGATTCTGGCTCTGTAGACTTTATGTAGACTTTAGATGTGTTGGGAACAAGCACATCATTTTTAAAGGCTATTTTTCCTTAAAAAAGGCTATTTCCTTAAGGCTGGTGTATTACAATTGAGATTGGATAATTGTAACATTTACCATGGTTTTTAGTTGGTTTTGGACCTTTTGGTATATCTTTTGGGCATGTGGTCTCTATCATTACTTGGTTTGACTCATTCTTCTCTTTTTGTCTTTCGGAAATCAAGAGCACAGAAAACGAGATTTGATGACCATGTCATGTGATGGTTCCAATCAAGGGCATGCATTATTATTTGCATACAAAATGTTGTGGAAATAAAATTAGTTTCATAGTTTCATAGCTGCCATGCTGTATTATTCTAAAAATTGGGGACATGGGAGATTCTTGGAAGAGCTTTGAAAGCAGCTATTCAACATATCTTCTAGCTTTGTATCTCTATCAAGTGATTTGTTTTGTGAAAAAAGAGAACAGAAAATTACCAATGGGTCTAGAGAACATGACTTAATTCTCACCAAGGATGAACTCAATTTTTATTTACCTCTAAGGACAACATCATATGAAGATTACCTTTTTACCCTTTAATAACCGACTACGTTTAGTAGTTTATGGACACTGCGTGTTGGAGAAAAATCATCACAAGAACCATTTCAAGAGAAAAAAAAATCTTATTAAGGAATTAAGAATGGTCTTGAGGTCTAAACTTCCTTCTGTTGTGTCTTGGTGTTTCAAAGTCCGAATGAAGTTATGATGTTGTGGTTTATGCAAGAACATAATGAGTAGGTTCATCTTTGTCTCTGTATTTTTGAATAAAAATCGGTAGAAAGGGAAAACATGATAAAACACAGGGGAATTTTCCCCTTTGATATTGTTTTTCCTTCTCCTTGTTGATTCCTTGCCATTCAAAGATTTGTTTAATATGGATCTAAGTACAAGGGAATATCCAGGAGGAAAGCATATTTTATTTTGAAAGGAAATGTTTTTGGTGGCCTATAAATTTAGGTCCTCCAATATACTCTGATTTGTCTTAAGTGTAATCACCATATAGGAAGGTAAGTTGCTGCGAGGGAGAGTGGGAACAGATGAGAATGTACAAAGAGAGGGAAATGTCGTTGCCGGATTGCTTCGTCGCCACCGAACTCCATTACTTAGCTGGTTCTTTAATCACGTTTGATAAAACAACTTAAAATCCCAGCAATTAAAGTTGGATTAGCGATTGATTAAGTTTTGGAGAGGAAACGAGAAATAGAAGTGGAAGGAGATGGTGAAGGCAACAAACCTCTCCTCCTTTATTTCAAAAATTCAAGAGATGTTCTTAGCAAATTTGACTAACTTATCGGAAATTTTTTTTGATGGGTCTAATGGTGGGTTTGGATTTTTCATATTAGTTTGGGTATGTGTAGGGGGACGAATTAGATGACCTACAAGAATGGGTAAGAGAGGGGTTAGAGGGCGCAAAAGCCATTAATGATGATGGTTGTCGGCTGAGAGAAGAAAGGGAGAGATTGACAGTGGTCTGGTGATGTTGGTGGTATATGGAGCAAGAGAAAAAAAGTTATCAGGTGTTTTTGGTACGAAGAAGATATTTTATTCTTAACCGTTGGATGCAATGGTCTCCACGTGTATGAATAAGATTGGAGGATCGTCCAATTTTAAAAGGATTGAAGAGGAGCCGAACTCCTACCCACCCACTCATCAAATGACAAGATTTGAGAACGGGGACCAAAGTGATATAGGTTTCATACTTTGGGGACCAATACTGTGCTTTATTCCTAGGGCAACAGAGAACCTACACATGAGCAGAGTCCCTGCAGTGACTCAAAAACGCTACAAACTGCAGCCCGCCATAACGACCGCATTTTGGGGTAAAACCAGGCAATGCACGTGAAATGCCTCCCTCTGACCTCTCTCTGTCTTCATTTGCTCCCATTTAAATAATACGGTTAAAAAATTGGCTTTGTTCGGTTAACCTTTTAATTTTAGTTTTAATTTAGTTTTCAATCATTATCCTATTTCTTTCTTCAATCATTATTCTATTTTTTCAATTATTACTTTCTCATCTATCTCTATCTCTCTCCAATCATTACCCCTATCTTCAATCATTATTCTATTTCTCTCTTCATCCACTACCAAAACTAAACAAAACTCACAACCAAACAAAACAAAACTAAGTGTTTCAATTTTCAATCTGTTTGAACCGCTGCGAAAATTTTATTTTTTTATTATATTATTTTAAAAGTTCATAGTTAAATTTTGTCTTTAGAACTCTCACAATTAAGTATCTGCTCTTTATTTAGGGCCTTGTTGAGCAGAAAGTTAATTATGAGAGCCTCTAGACAAATATTAATTATGAGCCTTTGGGATAAAATGATCAGAAAAATCAAATCTGTACACCGGTTCAAACGGATTAAAAATTGGAACAGTGCCTTTCAGATAAAATGATCAGAAAAATCAAATCTTCACATTGTTTCAAACGAATTAAAAATTGGAGCACTTATTTTTTCAACTATATTTTTTAATATATAAAAGGTCTAAAAAAATTAACAGCTCCAATTTTAATCCATTAAAACTGATGCGAAGATCTTATTTTTCTCATCATATTATTTTAAAGGGTCATAATTAAATTTTGTCCCTATCACTCTTACAATTAAGTATCTATTCTTTATTTAGGATCCTATAAAGCAGAAACTTGATTTTTAGAGCTTTAGAGACAAAACTTAATTATGAATTTTAGGATAATATAATCAGAAAAATAAAATCTTTGTAGCGGTTCAAAGGAATTGAAAATTGGAGCAGCTAAATTTAACCATATTATTTAAATGAGAGCAAATGAAGACAGGAGAGAGGTCAGAGTGAGGCATTCAGGTGCATTACCCCCATTTTACCCCAAAAAGCCGTCGTTATGGCGGGCTGCAGTTTGCAGCGTTTTTGAGTTACTGCAGGGACTCTGCTCCCGCACATTGGTATATAAATAAGGCTCCATTCCGAAAATCTTCTTAAAAAATAAGTACTTATTTTGTCATTTTTCATTCAAAAATAAGAAGGGTCATTCCACAAAACCAAAACAAAAAGTTTATTTCACATTTTCAAACTCAAAAATAATGTAAATGACCAAAAAAATTTAATTTTTTTCACAGTATTAAATATCTCAATGAAATCTATCAAATAAGATCCATAGTGGGTAGAAAAATTATTTGCGTAAACACATGATTTTTAAACTTGAAATTACCTTATACAAAAAATAAGACTGTTGCTATGATAATGGGCGCCAGCGGAGGAAAATCGTACCGGCGGCCGCGCCGGGCCTTCTCCGGCCATCGGACAGCCGATCCGAGCCGTCCAAAAATTCTAAAAAAAAGAACTGAGGGGGCTAGCAGGAATCAATGGCATCCAAGGTGTGTAGGGTGCTTGATCTGAGCACCCTTTTTCCGTGTATAAATGATCAAGCACCCTATACGGAAAAGGAGTGTTCGGATCGAGCACCCTACACATCTCGGATGCCATTGATTCCAACGAAAGCCATCTCGGTTTTTTTTTTTATAGAATTTTTGGACGGCTCGGATCGGCCGTCTGGTGGCCGGAGAAGGTCCGGCGCGGCCGCCGGTACAATTTTCTCCCCGGCCGATCGGTACCTACAAACCAAACCGAGCCTTAAATCCCAATCACTTGGGTCGGCTGCATGAATCCTTTTTCTCCATTGAGCTCTGTCAAGAGCCATTTGTGTACACATACCTACTCTACTCATATCGTTGCATGCCACAGAATCTAAAGTCAATTTAGGTCTACCCCTCCCCGTAGCATTGCTACCCCAAACTATCTTATATGCTCTCTTAACTACTGCATCTCCTGATCTACGGTATACATGCCCAAACCATCTCAACCTATTTTCCCTTAACTTCTCTTCTATGGGTGCTACACCTATCATCTCCCGAATCGTTTCATTTCTAATCATGTCTCTTCTAGTCTTACTACACATCCATCTCAACATTCTCATTTCTGTTACACTCATCTTGGACCTTGGTCACCTGTTATTTCTTAATAGGCCAACATTCTGTCCCGTAAAGTATCGCTGGTCTGATGGCAGTTTCATAAAATTTTCCTTTCAATTTTATGGGTACCCTTTTGTCACACAGTACACCAGTAGCGCTCCTCCACTTGAACCACCCAACTTGAATCCTATGAGTCGCATCATAGGCAATCTTTCCATACCTACTAATGATTGATCCTAAGTATTTAAAATGAGCACTCTTAGGTATCTCCTGATCTTGAATCATCGCTCTTTCTTCGTGTGTACTGCCAGTACCACTAAACTTGCATACCATATACTCAGTTTTACTCCTATTTATTCGAAAACCCTTTGACTCTAATACTTCCCTCCAAATTTCTAATTTCGTATTAACACCTCTAGCGGATTCATCTACGAGGACAATGTCATTTACAAACATCATACACCATGGGATATCCTCTTGGAATTGTCTAGTCAATTCATCCATAACTAAGGCAAAAAGGTACGGGCTCAAGGCTGAATCTTGGTGCAATCATATAGTGATTGGGAATTCACTCGTTTCCCCTACTGGTGATCGAATGGTAGTGACGGCACCTTCATACATATCTCTAATCACCTCGATATACCCTTTGGTCACTCCCTTTCTTTCTAGAAATCACCATATGGTGTCTCTAGGCACCATATCATAAGCCTTTTCTGAGTCTATGAAAACCATATGGAAATTCTTCTTCTTTGCTCTATGTTTTTCTACCATTCTCCTTAATAAGTAGATAGCTTCCATGGTTGATCTACCAGGCATGAACCCAAATTGTTTCTCTGACACCGTAGTCACCACCCTCAAGCGATACTCAATAACTCTTTCCCACAATTTCATCGTATGACTCATCAATTTAATACCTCTATAGTTTTTGCAGCTTTGGATATCCCCTTTATTCTTATAGATAGGTACTAAAGTGCTCTTTCTCCATTCGTCGGGCATCTTCCTCGTCATAATAATCTTGTTAAACAACTTCGTCAACTAAGTCACCCCCAAGTCACTTAGACTTTTCCACACTTCAATAGAGATGCCATCTGGTCCTAAGGCCTTACCCGGTCTCATCCTTTTCAAAGTTTTGTCTATTTCGAACTTTTGTATTATCCGATAAAATTCATATTCTATATTCTCGTCAGGTTCATACTTTTCCTCCCCTCCAAAACTTTCTTCATGTTTCTCATTTAACAACTTCTCAAAATACGACTTCCATCTATCTCTGATCGCCTCGTCTTTTACTAACACCACCAAATCAATATCTTTTATACACTTAACTTGAGAAACGTCTTTAGCTCTCCTTTCTCGCAACTTGGCAAGTTTATAAATAATTTTTTCTCCGTCTTTACTATCGAGTCTAGCGTAGAAATTCTTATAGGCTTCCAACTTAGCATCCCTGATAGCTTTCTTAGCTTCCTTACTAACTTGCTTATAACCCTGAAAATTGTTCTCAGTCCGGTCCTTTTGCCACTTTTTAAAGTACTCCTTCTTGACTTTTACCTTAATTTGAACCTCGTCATTCCACCACCATGTCTCCTTAAAAATTGGATATTTTCCCTTCGACTCCCCGAGAACTTCTCTCGATATTCTTCTAATAACGTCAGTTATGGTATTCCACATATTGTCACTATCTCCTTCCACTCCCAATTGAATTTCTTGGGACATTCTTTGCTTGAATACCTCTAATTTCTCCCCTCTTAGGCCCCACCATTTAGTTCGTAGGCAACTAGTTTCCTTTCTCCTTCTAATATTCCCCTTAAGACTAATATCTAACACCAAAAGTCTATACTGTGCCACTAAACACTCTCCGAGAATAACCTTTATAATCCTTACATGTCAAGCGGTCCGCACCTCTAGCGAGAAAGTAGTCAATTTGGCTTCTATTGGCTCCGCTCTTAAAGGTACCTACATAGATTCTTCCAAAATAAGTACCAGCCTTCTTAATTTTTTGGAACATCCCTTCTTATTACAGAAAAAAATAAGTTCTCATTTTGGTTCTAGAACACACTCTAAGTAGATTCTTCAATCCATTCTGGCTCGATCGGCACCACCAGACCTCTCTCTCTTTTTCTCTCTACACATATATGCCTACCAGTTTAATCAACTACTATTTATTTTGCATATACCGGAGATCTGACGCTGTGGGGGAAAGGAGAAAATAAAACAGAGGTAATGCCCTCTCTGGTGAGTTTTCGTGGAGTATTTAGATTGAAGTATCTTGTTCTTCTTTTCGAGAGTTTGAGATGAAAATACAACTTTTTTTTCACGCCATATCTCAGATGTTGAGCCTATTGTCAAAGTTCCCAAATTTATCGTTGTTTATTCATTCATTCCTGTGTTTTCGAATTTATGCAGATCGGGTGGAAAATTGAGACATCTTTGAGTTATCTAAATTGTTATTGTTTTCTGTTCCTTCTTTTGCTGCAGATTAAAGAGAGAAATTAAATTATTTCAATACCAAAAAGAAAGGACTTTATTTATAATCAGGTGATGGCGGGGTGTGCAGCAGAGAATGAGCAAAAGAAACAATTAACAGCAATTGGTTAGTATAACAGCAATTGGTTAGTATAGTCAGTTGTAGTGATCTTATCTGTTTAACCATGAAGAGTTCTTTCCCTCTTTGCCGTTAAGAATGCGTTTTTAACTTTATTGTTGCCGATTGTTGTTTGCGATACTGTTTGTTGATATCTTAGGCAAGAGAAGAAAGCGTAGGCCACTGTTTTATTATCCCTGTGAAGTGGCGAAATTGGGGCATTCTGGGCAAGACAAGGTGACTTGTGTATTCTTAATGCAGAAACATTTTGCAATTCTTCATTATTGTACTTATATACGGGTACTTCCCATGATGTTTTGGTTTGCTTGTGTTTTTCACTTGGACTATTGTGGTTGTGGTTTAAGTCTCCATTATCTATTAAGTGTGGTAAAGCATTTATCTTCTCAAATACTATCATGTTTACTGTTGAGCAATGTCCTAGTTCATGTACTTCTTGTTTTATCAGTCATCATCATTTGTCGTTATTGCCTTATCTTGGGACAGGGGACGTATCATTGTGTATTTATTGACGAGTTTGGGGATGTCATTAAATTATACTCCCTCCGTCCCAAATTGATTGTCCCGTCCGCAAAACGGAGTATTAAAAATAATGCAATTTTTTCAAGAAAAAAATTCAAACTTTTTTCACAAATCAAAAATTCTCATTGATATCTAGTAAGTTGTTGAAAATTTTTTGATTTTTTCTTGCAAAAATTGTATTATTTTTAACACTCCATTTTGCGGACCGGACAATCAATTTGGGACGGAGGGAGTATAATTTATGTCTCTTCTTTTTGTTTGCGATAATTTTGGTGAGCAGGAGGAGCTTCGTGGAGAGGATCGGATTAGTCAATTGCCACAGGACATATGCAAGTTGGGTTAATGAGCGAAGAAAGATTGATAGAGAAAGCTTATGGAGACTTGTGCGCAGGGATTTTAAACCCTAAAGTGAACAAGGCCTTAATATACGGGCGCGGCTATTTGCAGCCCTTGATTTTCTCCTATAGCCCGTTAAAAATTTTCAATTATATTCGACAGTTAGTTGCCGAAATTGAGATACATTTTCAGCATCCAGTTACCGAAAATGCATGTTTTCAGTTGTTTATCGAAAGTTGAACATATTTTCGACATGTAATTACCGAAATATAATCTTATTTTCAACAACTATTTACCAAAATGTTATTTATGATTTTCAATAACCACTTACCGAAATATGGTGGGCTATGGGAGAAAATAAAGGGTTGCGAATAGCCGCGCCCTAATATACCAATGTGTATGTTCTCTGTTGCCCATGAATAAAGCACAGTATTGGTCCCCAAAGTGTAAAACCTATATCACTTTGGTCCCCTTTCCCAAATCTTGTCATTTGAAGATACTCAGTTCATTTACGGCCCTGATGAGTGGGTGGGTAGAATACTGGTAAATAGTTCACTCCCAAATGATTTGAGTTGTCAAGTGGTTTGCTATTTGAGATCCCATTCTGCTAAGATTCATATTTTGCCTAACTACCTAAATGGTCCTTACAAAATACAAGTTGTGTCAATTTCGTCCCTGCATGCAAAATTTTTTGTTTCAATTTCATCCTTACGTTTTTAAAATCAATTCAATGTTTTCCTTGCTGTCATATCGCTAACGGCAAAACCCCCTCCGTCCACCCCTACCTGGCCCACGCACTTTTCCCCCCAAAACTCACCCACTTCCCCATCAGTTTCCCTTTAAAATGAAGGATTAGGGCTTCCCCCAGGTCGTCTTCCCCATTTCAATCCCTAAATGGGATCCCAAGAAACCATAATCAAAGTTACCAAAAACCCTCTCCATCACCTAGCAACCGCATCATCGACCTCAGCAATAACTACTTCGTCATCAAACAACACTACAAGCAATCGAAGGAAAAAGGTTTGTAAGTGTGGCGAGACATCAGTGCTACAAGTACACTCCCTTGGAGAAACTGATGAGGAAGTGGGTGGGTTTTAGGGGGAAAAAGTGTGTGGGCCAAGTAGGGGTGGACGGAGGGGGTTTTGCCGTTAGGGATATGACGGCAAGGACAACATTGAATTGATTCTAAAAGCGAAAGGATGAAATTGAAACAAACAATTTTGCAGGGACGAAATTGACACAAAACTTGTATTTTGTAAGGACCATTTAGGTAGTTAGGCCTTCATATTTTGTAAGTACTTATATTTCGTTCACGGGGCAATTCAACCCGCCCCGCTCCCGATCGAGGCGCGTTTTTGTTGCATTTTTTAGGGGTCGGGTCGGGGTCAGGGGAGAGTTGATGAAACCCGGTCGGGTTTGGGTTGACGTTACCCCGTTCGGGTGCCCGGCCCGAAATCATTTATGCATAAAAAAAATATCTTTTATTCTTGTATTTTTTCCCTTAAAACTAAAATATCACATAAAATATTAACTATTTCTTCCATTTTGCTTTTAGATAATAGATTTTGGTTAAATCATAATAGTTATTTCATAAACTTTTATTGTTTGTGCTCACTTATTTTAGAATCTATAACATATTTTCTAAATGGAAAAAAAAAATTGAGCTGGAGCGGGGTGGGTAAACTCGATACCCAATAGAGGCGGGGTGGGGGTTCCCATAAAATACCTGGTTCGGGTTCGGGGCGGGGTCTGGGGCGAGGCTTAATTTTCAAGTCGAGGTCAGGGTGTGGTTAACCCACCTTGCTCCGCCCCGTTGTCATTCCTAGTGGGTAGCATACTGGTAAATAGTTCACTCACAAATGGTTTGAGTTGTCAAGTGGTTTGCGATTTGAGATCCGTTCTGCTAAAATTCATATTTTGTAAGTACTTATATTTCATTCATGGGGCAAATCATTCTTTCACAATACATTACATTCAATTCAAAAATTAAGTATTTATTTTAGTTAGTGAAATGCACCCTCAGTCGTGCCACGGACTTAAACCTCCAACTATTGAATTACATTGAATATTATACATGTTTAACACATCTATCTATCTATCTATTACTAAGCAAATGTGTTTTGCCTTCAAATCAATCCAAACTCTCATTCCTAATTTTTAAAATTTTTGATTTATTTTAAGAGAGAGAGAGTAACTGAGGGAAACATGGGAGAGGGAGGGAGAGAGAGAGATGTGGGGTTGAATATGAAATTATGCGGAAGCGTTCAATTTACTCCTAGAGGGGGGGTGAATAGGAGTTTTGATAAGAAAATTACCAATTTTCTGATTTAAAAATTAATATAGATGAACGGATTGATTATCTCGATTAATCCAAACCAAAAAAACAAGTAGTGCAGGAGAATAAAAATTGAGACAGGATACGCACGATTTACGTGGAAAAACTTAGGGTTCTAAATAACCCTAAGCCAAAACCACGCCTAACACTACTGATTTATTCTATTAATCAAAAAGAAGTACAGATTGCAAAATAGTAAAAACCTTACCCAAGCCTTTATCTATTCTCGCCAATATCCGATGCTCCCCGAGCTTCTTTAAGATTCAATAGATGCACCACGGACTTCACGCCCGATCTCCGGATTCAACCGGCTCCAAATCGATCTCTAAAAGATTCGGCCACAGCAGCAAACGGCACCAAAAATCACGAACCGTGAATGAATGAATGATATGATGTATAACGTGATTTTGACAAACCAAACGGCGTTTAAAAATGCGCGAGGCAAGAACAAAAAAACAAAATACAGGCTGCACACCAAAATCACCCCAATGCCGTGCACCCCTTTCTTTTTCTTTATTAACAAACAAAATCTCTCGCCCTCCGCCGAAAACCGAAACAGTCGAGCAGCCCTTTCTTTCGTTTGTAAAAACAAAAAAAACTCTTCACGTCAGGGGTAATTCCCTATGGTTGCACAACCCCTTTTATACATATATTTCCTGTTAGACCAAAAATCTTTTAATGATCCAAGAATGGAAAGCAAAATCTCACCGAATTTTCGAAGTGGCAAACGTGATCTTTATTTCCATACTCCAGAAAAGAAGTCGATCTCGTAACGATAACAAATTTTCGGAGAGTTTTATGGAAAAGACAATCATGCAGAATTAAAGAGGAATTGTTATATAAAGACTCGATCAAAGTTGCTCGAGCGAGTAAGATATGCTCGAGCATCAAAAAACAGTGTGACCAAAAGAAACTTGCTTGAGTTTATGCTTGAGCTAATATGCATCATGCATGATGTATAGTGAAATGCTTTTACCTCTCACGCAATATGATCGAATTCGCAGCGGTCAACTTGGCGGATATAATGGGAGGAGCATCGAGCGAGCAACTACCCCTTACGAACCTACCCATTACAATCAAACGGAGTTGATATAGTAAAGACACCAATGGAGGTTTTGGACAACCCCGGATACTGCCAAAATATCTAACAGAATATGTAGGAAAAATTATCCTATGCCCATATGACATCGTTACGTGGTACTTCAAATTTTCTTTTATAAACTAGCGTTGTGCCTGTTTGATGTACGGAACCGAAAAAAACCAATGTAATTTTGTTATCCCATGTATCGAACATTTTAGCATAGGCTAATGTGATTGAGTGGTAGGAGGCCCCTTTTCTAACTTTAGGATGGCGGGTTCGACTCTCCCGCTCTTGACAAGGGAGTGGCCACTTAAACCAAAGGCTAATGATGCTTATATTTTCGAACAAATATCTAGGGTTACTCATATGTATACTAGTGCATGAATGTATCTGAAGGCACGGTTCGAACAATCAATATACGCAAATAAATTCTAAACGCACGTGCAATATATCAACCCTTGTCCAACGAATCCAACTATATATGTTGAAAACAATAATCCAAACATATTCAATGACCTATTTAACTTTGAATCAGCAAATAAAGAACAAACAATTTTCCCGTCCCTAAAGATTGTGCCCGTACCTAAAGGCACAACGCTACACGTTCTCAATAAAATGAGTCTGTATCTAAAGGCACTTATTAAAAAGCATTAACATAATATCAAAGTTTCTAACACTATCAACAATAAAATTGCCTACTCTTAATTAAAAATATTACGTAAGGAATCAAAACCGTTTCGTAGCTGCTATTCAAATTACAAATATTCACTAAGTCAATCAAACTTAAAACAACCATAGTTGATGTAGTGCTTAACGGCTACGAACATAAAAAATAGTAGAATACTAGTAGCCAACAATATCCACCCCGCGGGCCTATGAAGGAGGATGGTTTTGCTTAAATCGATTTGGGCAATTTTGGCTGATTTCTCCAATTTTGCCCGTCGGCTGTGTGGGTTCATGTTGTGGGCTGGGGGTATTTCTGTCTTTTTGGGTGTTTTGGTGATGGGGCCGAATACTGTTTTGCTCATTTCCAAATTATTCTGACTTCTTCACTATTCCGTCTCTGTCCCAAAATTTTGGCTTGGTTTTGTCTTTTTCTGGCTGGTATTTCAAATTTGAGCAAGGTTCTTTTCATCTTTTGAATTTCTCTAGCAAGACGGGTACAGGAGTTCCATATTTACTTCTCTTAGAGCAACTCCAACTGGGGATGGAAAGGATTGTCATGGTTATTATCCAGCCCTAAATCAGAAAACAGTTCTTCAATGGGGGATGAAAAATAGCTTTGATGTATATGGGTGCATCTTTGCATCCCTTGACTCCTCAGCAATCAACTGATTTACCAGAACATTGGACGGCCGGAGCATACCTGAGTCGCTGGAAAACCTTGAACTTCGCCGGAATCTAATTTGTATAGCTATAAATACAAAAAACTGATTTGGATGTTCTGAAATGAATGAATCAACTCTTTCTAGTACGGAGTATAACCATTGTGGATTTAGAGACTGAGAGCTTGTTTGATTGTCAAATTATTTTTAGAAATAAAGAAAAAATGTGAGAAGAATGACGTGTGTATATGTTTTGTCTAAAACTTTTTTCGGTATTTTTTACTTTTCGTAACTTTTTCTTGAGCTTTTTGTCATAAATTTTGGGATTAATCAATCGTTTCGTCAAGAGGAATCGGAAAAGTATAGAACTATAGGCCGATGTTGAAAAAAGTTCATATAAGACGACACTTTAGACAAAAAAGACAACTTTTGGTAAGTATTTTTTTGTCTTTAGTGATTTTTTTTTTGGTTGCTTTTGATCATAATTTTTAGACTCATTTTGTCGAGATGGATAATTAATTCAAAAAATATAATGCAAATTTAACAAAAAATTAGAAAAGACAAACAAAACACACATCCAAAAAAAAAATATAAGTTTACAAGAATGAAACCTTTATATGAAGCTAATTAGCATTTGTCATTAGATGAGAAGAGAGTTAATCAGGGAAGGGAGACTAGCTAATCCCACACTCCCATGGTATTTGTTAAGCCACAAATGCAGGACTAATAAATACATTAAAAATGAGAAATAAGCGAAACCCTATACTCTCTCATCCCTTAATCCACCCCTCTCTAATCCTACAGCAAACATGCCCTCAAAATGCATCTGTCCATTATGCGGTAGGAAGAAGGGACATTAACATTCATTTTTGTTGAATGATCAGGGGACAAAATATGCACATTGTGTGGTGGCGATCATTTTTTTACGGAGAGTACCACATGACAATGCTACATGATACTCCGAGAGTACCCGATAATAAACTTGCCAGAATGAATCCAGTATCCTTTAAAGAAGTTCGCAGGTGCCGACCTACCTAGTTCCATCATCTTTGCAGTTTGCACGGGTGTGCAGTCAATATATAGCCAAGAACAAATTATGACACAATCACATTCAACCCTTTCCCTAATTGAGGTAACGAAATGAATTCCAAGAAAAATGCCGGTTTCGTTCGGTGTCTCTGTCTCTCGCAACACTGACTGCAGCAAAGTGTAAAACAAAATCCACGTAAGTTGATCATCATGCACTATTTTAAATCGAAAAGTCTACGCCTACTGCTCCTTTTCACCCTTCCCCCACCGCACTCAATCATCCGGATTTTAAAAAACTCTTTTTTAGAAGAGTTTTGTAAAATCCGGACAATTGATTGCTGAGACGGACTGGTAAAAGTGAGTAGTGGGCGTAGCACCACTAATTTTAAAAATATGGAGTATTGTAATAACGCTTCATGTCTACAGTCTACTCATATACTCTTAAGATTTCAAGCTCTAATTTCTCTAATTTCAGTTTTATTATTTAAATTGCTGCAGGACCAAAACTTGTATTTATATATCACACTTTGTGACATGATTTAATTCGAATCGTTAAATATTTTAGTTGAATACCAAATATGTGATCTTTCATTGAATAATCTGATTTGAGACTGAAATATGGTTAAATTAGCGGGCCTAAATGTTTATCAAACTATGGATTAATTTCGATATATATTTGGCTGGCTAGTTTTTTTCTTTTTCTTTTTTGCAGGGTTCCTTAAGATGGATATCAGAAGAGAGGAAAATAAAATCAGGGAGCTTTGGTTATATCCTATAGTCATCTCCTTAGAGTTTAATGTAAAAAGTTTATGGAGGAAAATAAATAGTATTTGCTTTGCGCCTGTGCATCCTTTCATAGATACCAATATGTTCTTGTGTACGTTTTTACATGTCGAATAAAAGAGATGATTTCTCTCATAACTCGTCTAAATAGTGGGTATGGTGCTCTATAATATGGAGTACTAAACCCAACACTCTCCTTTTTTTCTACGTATTTTTTTGGAAAAAAAAAATGGAAAATCTCACAAAAATTCAACTTGGCTACTATTTTTCTCTCCTCTATAAGTTTTTCTCACTTCTCTCTTGCGGAACAAGAAACTTGAAATTGTCCTCCTGTTGCGCAACGACTTCGGCAAAGAAAGGGGATACCACTACCAGTAAATGCCACTGCAGATGTGCTTGTGGAGAAACAAAGAGTGCAAAAGATGGACTTGAACGGAAAATAGCAGAAAGTGATGTGGTCAGAAGTTTGGATCCTTCTATTTCTATGACCCAAAAATTCCATGGTAAGAGTCGTGACAACATTTTACCACCTCATGATCATGAATGAAGTAATAATAAAGCAATTGCAATAAGGTCTAGGCCTGATTCAACCATAAGCCTTTGACTGGAGCAGTGAATTGAAAAAGAGAGACAAAATTTTCTCCTACAAATGTTACATGATTCAGTCACCTTCTATATGGATCACCTTCTATATGGATCAAGCAGCTAGCATACAAATCAAGTCTCACCTAAGTAAAAAGTAAGGGTCAAAGCCATCCCAGCAAGATCCATCTCCTATGCATTTTTCTATCAAATTTCCAGGAGAGTTATCAACCCTTTTACCATGCAGCTTAACTACTAACAAATACAGGTTCAAAATCAAAGGGTTTCTAAGAAATGGATTGATAAATTCTCCAAGTCCAACAACATCTGGAAGTAGAGACTCATCATTTTCAACAGATTCCCCGGTGAAAATGCAGTTGGACAAGGCATAGAATCCAAGCAAATTAGCATATAGTGGTAAAAATGCATCCTTGTGATTACCCACGCTGCTGATCCAATCAGCACCTCCCTGTTTATCAACGTAAGTCTTTGCAAATGTAATCAACTGATCGTAAAATCTCCTCCTCCACATAAGTAACAAATTCCTAGCTCCGAATTTGTCGGAAAAATCAACTGCCATTGATTTTGAAATCGGAAGCTTCTCCAAATGAGAACAACAAATCTGACAGATCAACAGCTTTTCTTCATGGTGATTATCAATCTCCTTGTCAAAAACATGTCTCACCAGATCTCCTGCTGATATGACACATCTTGCTGCATTTAAAACCCACTGAGAAAGATAACTGAAGTACTCGAGCCAATTACCGAAGATAGAAGATAGATGCTCAAAACTCAACTCAATCACTTTCTCCACTTGAGCATTTTCTCCAGTTTTCTTGGAAGCAAAGCACTTCTGCACATCGATAGCAAGCTTCCTTCTGATCTCAACATCCTCATCCTCTAGAAGCTTGATGCATGTGAACCATATACCAAGTATCTTATGTGCATACTTATTAACAGCTTCTTCTGGCTCAAAACAGGGAGAAGGATTTTCAGAACCAATTTGACTATTAATGACAAAAGAACCAATAACCTCAGCTTTTTCAAGCAAACCAGAAGCGACAAGAGATTTTGCAGCTGCGTTCCGCATGTTCACAGGCTCCGATGAGGCACTACGTTGTTCAATTTGGTTGACATAGAAAGCAATGGAATCATACATGTGTGCCAGTCTCCCAGACAAGTCAGATTTGCTTGATTCGCCTGTCCTCTTCAATTCTCCATTTGAAATAACAGAGACCATAATTAAATCAGCGATACCCTTCACACATATTCCCATGCAACAAATTAGTGTTTCAAGAGTCTTCGCGTGTCTTGTAAGCTCGTATAAAGAAACCAAATTTTCCCAAAACTGTAAGACTGAATCACAATCCATATTACCCACATATCCAATTTCCGAACACTGATAGCTACCCTTTTTCTGAAATTGCAGCAAGTTCCAAAAAAAAATAATTCTAAGAATGTAATACATACATTTGTGGTTCTTTTCAGTCGCTAAACGCTTCAACATTGTTTCTTGAAGGTTAGTGTTGATCCAGCATGCAATGCTTATCTTAATCTCTGATAGATCACTAGCCTCCGTACCAGATTCCATTGCTTTTAGAAATAGAAGAAGCCACTTCAATGTGGCAATTCGAACTTCATATGATTCATCTGACAGAGAAAGCACCAACCTCTGCTGAAATCTGAAAGAGGCATTCTCCATTTCAGGAATCACTTTCAAATGCGAAACAGGTGGAGAGAATTTGTGCCGCATCAGGAAATCTTCTTCTGCTACTTCTTTAGATGTTTGGCAAACACAATTGAAGTAGGAAATTGCTGCTTGTTTGCGAAGTTCAACAACACTTGGATCGTAATATGATAGTCCATTAGTAGCTTCTACATTCAAGCATTCTGAAGACAACTCCCAGAGTAGATTCCAAATGGGACCAATATTTTCACTTATACGGCATGTTCGCACAATACTGAGAGCGTTATCTAGCACTTTTAAGAAGCCACAGTTGATGGTGGGGCAAGGGCACAATTTGGGTTTCCCAATCCAAGAATGCGGAACCAGGACCTGGATCAAGTCCCCAATAATATGATCTCTCTTAGCAAAATCAGCAAGATTCCTACAATTAGTTTCCAGCAGAGAGTTCAACTGCAGTAGGGTTCCATGAATTGAATTAAACGAAACCTTGGGTTTTCGATCATTCATGTTGACTGGGACTGAAGCCATTTGGTTCTCTCTACAAGGTAATTCGGAGGCAATATTGAGGAGGACGATTGGAAGTTTCTCATTAGATACCAGTCCTGTTAAAGCTCTTGATGCAAGAACACGAACTCGAAGATTGCTTTGGATGGAGCATCTTCTGATAAATGGCATGAATAGAAAAGGGTCCAGGGTGTCTCCAGCTTCACTTGCAATGGTTGAAGGCTTGAGCCGAGATAAAAGAATCAGCATGGGGCACAAGCTTGGGTGCACTACTTTTGCCAGGTTGGATTCTGGATGTTGGGGAGGCGTATCATTAAGCAACTCAGTCGCAACTCTCAGTTCATTCAGTAAGAAGGGATGCAGTGATGGATATCTTCAGACAGAAAAGATCCAACAAAATCTTAATTAAAAGGACGGGAAAAGAAAAGGAAGCACCATATCTCAATAGAATAAGCTCGAACACAGATGCATGAAAAGTTGGAATCCAGAATCAAATAATGTCTTGGACAAATTTCTGAATAAAATTCACACCCACTGCAAGGGAACTACTATCATCACCAGTCCATTGAGTACACAATGCAACTTTCTTTCCTTTTTGTCCTTCAAATTCCAGAAAATTTTAACCCAGAAAGTGTTTGTGTCTGCCTGTCTCTTCTTGCACACAAATGAAAAAGGTCCTTATGCATTGCAAGATGTAGTGAATACTAAAATAGGTGTCACTCATTTATAAGCCAATAGTAATCTCAGGAAGAAATACATGTTCTAGATAAAGACAACTCCCATGTGATTTTTTCCGTTTTGCAAAAACTCCCAACAAGAACTACTTTTCAGACAAGATTGTCATCTGAGTCCTAATTAATTGAAATCATTAAATAGAATGATAGATTGTTACAACAGAGATTAAAAAGAAAAAATTTACTCATTCCATATCCTTCAAACATCATACTAGCATATCCAAACAAAAACAAAGAATGAAGATCATAGAATCAGGCAATTCTTTAAAACATCGATATTTAGTTTCTGGAAGCTCATGGACATGATTTATGATGTGATAGAAATTTTGTCAATATGACATTGCAGGAGAAAATGATAAGGAAGCACACCTGTGAAAAAACTCAAGTCCACTTAATGCACGCCGTGCAGATTCTCGTTTCTGCACGTTAAGAAATCCAATCATGCGACGAACCAAAGCAGTGTATGCAAGGCAGGCACTGTTCCGGACCTCCCAATAGGAAGAAGAGAAAGAACGTATGGAGATTATCAACGCCTCAGCAGAAAAGCCTGATGTATCGGTTGCTAGATTGGTATCATTGAAAGCAGCTCTGAGAACATTAAATGCATGCACAGTGGGTACGACACCCTCATCGCGAATCTTTGAGGTCCTTCCATTGACATCCATCTCGGGAGACGCTGAACAAACTGTTGGTTGGTTTGACTTTACAGGCAAACTATCATATGAGTCATTATTTGGGTTATTCACATCGCATGGATCCAGCAACGACCCCTTCGCTAGATCTATTAGCCATCGCAGTGCCCTTGGAAGGAGCCTCTTTGGTGTACCTTCTGGCTCTGAGAGAAAAAGAGCGGTGAATGCTGCTGGAATACCTGCACTTCTCCTCAATAAATCATCTACTGTTTGGCCCTTGGCCACAGTTCTTTCCATAAGTTGTTCCATCCAAGATTCTGTCAGCTTACAAAGTCTGACAAAAACAAGACAAAAATTATGACTTTACTTAGATCAACAATGTGCATATAACTTTGCACATAGGTTTATCGTGATTTGTGACTGACTGCAACAAGTAAAATTTAATAAAAACCCAGATTCATTAAGTAGGAAATCATTTCTACACTGAAAACCAAGGTAAAAGCAATTATCTTTGTCTAGAAACAAAATTAAGATAGTTTTCAACAACTTTTTGTTTCAAAACATGAAAAGCTGAGAAACAATCTAGCCATGCAACAAAATATTGTTGTGTAACTTGTGTTAAATTCCAAACGTCCATCACCTTAGAAGAAACACACTACTTCTGAAGGATATGATTCACCTTATGAATCAACACCACATACTCTAAGCTGATAAGGCAAAAAAAAGTGTTGAGTTATGAACAGGGTATATCAGCTCATAACTCAACACTGATTCACCAATAGGTTCAATTTCTAACACATGTATGCCACAGAAAGACAAGGATGCAAATCCATTGCTGAACATCGTGGAAATCCAAAGTTCAACAAAAGAGCAATATCCAAGAGAAAGTCATGTTTTGTTTTCCTTTCGGTATGCCTCGTATTATTATTATTACTAGGGCTAATCCGTGCCTGCGGCACTACGTATCCCTATTGGAATGGAATGGCAGTTGTGTGATTTGGGTGAAAACCATAGGCACTTAACCAGGAAGTGGGAGGATGCACTACAGCCTTTGGATCAAATGAATCTAAGTTGTTCCAACTACTTGTCCCCACACTCTTTTGTTTTATAATAGCGATTATTATTATTATTTTATTTTATTTTATTGATAAGTAAATAATTATATAGTATGCCTCGTATTATTATGAATCTTGAAACATGACTATATGAACCAAAAAAAGTATATGAATAATACCTTGGATCATTAGAACAGAGTAAACGGTTGCAAAGTGCTGTAAATCCAGCTCTCGTCTTATCAATTGCACCATTGTGTTTCATTTTTAGGAGGACTTCCAAGAAGTGGTTCCCAATTGTCTCAAGTTGTTTCAGGTCAAGCACCAAGTCTGATGCCATACTTGGAGCACTGGCAGCATCAGGAAAAAGATCCCCAGAATCGGACGAGTCTGACATAGGCAATGGAACTTTTCTTATGATTGTTCCTAGAAGAAGACTCACCTGGAAACGTGAAAGGTAACCTTAGAAATAATTTTAAAGAACTGCAATAGACAACAACGAAATAATTTCTTTCACCAACATTTGCCTATTAGCCTCTTTGTATTTCATTTTCATTTCATGATAACGTAAAAGAAAATAATGAAATGCAAGCAACTACCCAGCACACAAAAGCACATTTTAAGTACCTCTTTCATTGCTAGCCAGCACCCAACCATGACAACCTGTTCTGACTGCCTTGCATCCCTCACAAGTTTCAAGTTTTTAACTTCGTGTTCAGATGCAGACTCTGAAGCATCGACGACAGAAGCCAACTCAGGTAAAAAGGTATCATCATCAACCATATCATCCATGTCTTCAGGCAAATACCAAGCATCAGCGGAAACCACCCAAAGGGCCTGTGATGTTATTCGCATAACCAATTCCAAGAGCTTCTCCAGCACAAGTCTCATTTCAGAAAGACTGGACAAGACTACATTTGAATTCCAGTCCAATTCCTCAACCGTATAACGAAGGGTAAGCAATACACCGTGAACAAAGCTTTTCTTGCATGCTTCAGAAAGATCTCTCTCTCCCTCCTCCACAGCAATGCGCAACCAATCAATGAGAGACCTTACATATACTATTGCAGGAGAGGTAGACATACAACTTTGAGTATCCCCATTTGGAAGTTCGGTCTCCGAATGAAAGGAGACAATATTACAAGAAGGTCTGACCATCCACTCAAGTTCCAACACATACTTCCTAAATATGAGCCTCATAGTCAGAGCTCCAGCATCGCTTTCTCTAACACGAGGACTGGAAACTAGATGCTTGGCCCATGTAATTACACTTTGGACCATGTCTTGACTACAAAGACCTGGTAGTGGAGTAGGAAAATGTAGGAGAATGCGGAAGGAGTTTTCTCTTAGCCGATCCCAACTATCAACAATTGAACCAACTAACAGCAAAGTTGAATCAGGTGAAGTAAACCCTTTACTGTAAGGGCAGAGACTAGGATCAGAAGAAATGGACTCACATGTTCCTAGTGAAGGAGGTACAATAGACCAGACATTAATCATTATTAAAATGAGCTCCATGGCCATTATTTTTCTTTCGTATGGAGCAGAAGGATAACAGGAGAAGAACAAAAAGGAACTCATCCACCTAATGAAGTAAAAGAGATCCTCAGCTTTGTGAACTTCAGTTTCATCAGTTCCTTTACACGGAGAAACCACCTTACCGTCACAACAGGCAAGAGGTTGCCACCTTCCCTGCTTCATTTCTTTCTCTAAGGCTGTCCGCACGCGAGAAAAGAACTTTCTGAACAAGCTGGCCCACTTCATTTGAAACGCTGTTGAGCAACATCTCATATTCAACGGCACTGCTTCTTTCATCAGACTAAGTTCTAAACACGATGGCAAGCTTGACGTCTTTGGGTTTAAAAATAGAGACTCTGCTGCATCTATACGAAGTGACTCGTCAACATGGGTGAGTGCCATTGCCAGCCACTCAGCCAGGACTTTAACCTTTGTACCCTTTACAGAGAAAACAGCATAACAACCAATCTTGTCCACCCTATGGCCTCCCCCTTCCTGAGATACTAAAGAATCCTCAAACCAATCAATATCCCCTTCAATCAAAGCAAGAAAGCGAGATACCTTGAGTAATGAGACCAAAATGGCAACTTTTTGTTCAACTCTCAGAGACATATTTATACCACTTAGCTCAGGATGAACAAGCTCAGTCTCTTCTCCACCTTGCGCTGCGGAAATGATCGCAAGCATGGGAAAGATGGCATCTACATCCAATTCAAGTATCGCTGGCAAAGCATATGTGTTCAAATTTGACCGGAGCTTTGAGACTCCAGAAGCAAGACCAAACAAAAATGGAGGCAAGCAATGACCTCTGTACTTTGCATAACCAGATTCAATTCCATCACTGCTCCAACATTCATCACGCAAGCACTCCAAGAAACACTTCAAGAATGTAGTGGCAGCACAGCAGACATCGTCATCAATGTAAGCTTGTGCAGTTTCAAGCAACAAGTCAGGGCTCTGATCTAAAATAGTCTTTGCTCCCAACCTCTTTGTTAGAGAAGCTAAAGGAACGTATCTTCCCTTGCAACGTGGTCCCATGCGGAGAAGATCCGATGCAATTCTCCGCAAGGACGACTTGATTCTATCACTACCCTCTGACCAATGCAGGGTAGACTGAATGTCTAAGAAGAGATCAAAAATCAGATGAACTTGTTTGACAGTTTGACTAAGAGGATCTTCGAGGTTATTCCAGATTATTCTCAGTATCCGGGCCCCCATGTCCTCTGATATTGGATAACAGTCTTCTGTTGGATTACCCAGATTACCTTGGATTGAGGTTTTCATCTGCTGCAAACAGATCTGCAATACCGTTAAGGTATGAAAATTGAAATGGCTATCGGTTGGGTTCTCACAGTATTTGCACAGCTCAGGCAAAACCCCATCATACAGAATCATCTGAACTAAGTTACTTCTATCTCCATTACTACAAAACCCGGTAACATCACCCCTTGATACGACAAACTGAAAATTAAGTACTGTTCTAGAAACAGCCGTAAGGATTCCTCTAATCAAGCAGAGCCTACTCAAAACAGCTAAATTGCGAATTTCATAATACAGATCCCCCTCGAAGGGCACCTTGTGAATCACATTGTTAACTTCATTATCACGACTATCAACGAGACTACAATTCGTTTGGAAAAATATACCTTCCATGATTACCAAACCAAGCTCCTCAGGACCAAGACAAACCTGGAGAGCAGCACAAAAGCTAACCCCCGCAGCCACAAAACAATCCCTTGAAAACACAGGCGATTTCAGGATGCTTAAAATCGTCGTCAATACCAATTCCAATACATTCAAGTTCTCCGAAACAATATCACTACAACTACCATTAAAACTAGTAGTAAACTTTGAGGGAAAGCGCTGGAGCAAATAATACAAACAAGACAAAGCCTCTTGACATTGTTCCATGACAATCGGGGAAGGCCGAGACCAATCGGTGGTCTCCTTAACAACTGAGTTCAAACCAGAAACAGCATCCAAACCAACCAGAACCACACACTTCTCAATCACATCAACCAAAAACCCTAGCTTCGGCGAGCTCATCATCGACAACGCCACGCGCGAAACACAAAACCTCTTTCCCTTCCCCTTCTCACCGCCGTACTCATCGCAGAGAGTACGGAAGCAGTCGCGAATCAACGACAGGAAGTTGCGGTTCTTTGCGAGGGCGGAGACCAGGGTACGGTGCAGGGGGAAGGAGTTCTCGAGGAAGAGGATTTCGAGGTAGAATCGGGCGGCAACCGAAACTACGTCGCTTCCGTCTACGTCGTCGTCTTGGTTAGGGTTTTGGAGTAGGTGGGAGAAGGAATTGGCGAGTTTTTTGGCGTGGTGGAGCTGGGCGTAGGTGGAGGTGAGGGAGACGAGTTGGTTCAGGTCGGAGAAGAAGGGGGAAGTGGTCGGGGAGTGGTGGTGGTGGCTGTGGAGGGCGGTGGTGTAGGAGTGGGGGAATACGACGGCGTTGTAGGTGTAGCGGTGGCGGTGCTGGAGGGCTCGCCATTTTGCGGACATGGCTTTGGGTGGAGAGAGAGTGTAGTTGTGGTTACTCTGAACAGCTCGAAGATGGCGAGTAGGCTGTCCCTAGTTGATTGTTTTCTGATTTCTCCCCAGAGAGAGAGAGAGAGAGAAAGCAGAGAGAGCGACTCTGAGGCTGCTCGTCTCTGCAAATTGCGGGAATCTAGGCCTAGGGTATTCGTTGAGAATGGACAACTTCTAAAGAGAGTTCTTTCTTATGCGTAAGGGTCATTAATTACACCGAAGGCTCGCGGCCCGCCCGAAGCCGGTTCATCCTATCGGGCTTTTACCCAACCTAAACCTGTGAAACGGACGGGTCAGCCCGGCCAGTAATTTGTAATGGACGAGCTCGGGCCTATACATTTTTACTCGGCTAGCCCGTAGACCCATCTCGTGAGCCCGCTAGATAGTCCGCCCGTGGTACCCGCCCAATAGCCCATCCACGGGCCCACCTATTAGCCCAAAATCCCACAAAATCTTTTCTTTTTTCCCTTGCCCTAAGGAAATTTAAGCCCGCCCGGCTTTTGGCCAACTCATTGGCCCGCCCGATTTTTGGCCTGCTAACCCGTTAATTGGGCTGGGCTTGGCCTTCAATTTATGGTAGGTAGCCCGGCCCACAAAAAAGTAGAAGCCCGGTCAACCTGGCCAGTGGGCGGGCTTGGGTAGTGACTTGGCGGACTGGCCCGACCCGGCCCAGCCCAATGATGACCCTTACTTCTGCGGTTCGGATGTCTAAGTCAATTTACGTACACATCAATCATTCTCTCTTCTTCGGATCGGTCAAAGATAGACGAAGATTATTCATGAGGACTAAAAAATTCATAAAAGATTTCTCATCACTCACTAATCGCAGAAACCACGATTCGTTGGAACCATAAACAATTATGCAAATACTTGCATACAAACAATCGTGTTGCGTCCGGTCCGTACACAATGTGTGGACCTACTTTGCTACAATCAAACACAAAATACGAATGTATGCATATGCTCACCAAGACATGTGAGGGCATGAATGACGGGCTAAAAAGAAATAAATGCTCGGATCGGGGCGAGGGAGTTGGAGGTGGGAATGGACCGGACGAAATTGACATTCCAAAAAATGTAACATATTGATGTTCTCGTCGAGTTTTACAAGTTAAAAAACGTACATTTTCACTCCGATTGGTTGAACATTTTGAAAGTTATTTTTAACTTTCGGCACAGTTTTCAATAAATCTTTTTCTCTATCTCTCTCCACTCATTACCACTCTAACTCTCAAAAATAACTTTCGAAAAGTTAAACCAAACAAAGCCAAACTCGAGATGAAAATCCTTCTTTTGAAGTCACAGCAGGACCCAGTAGAGTCCCCCAACTCCACTACTTTTGGGCCAATTGGGCTTCGAAGAATTGTGGCACAATGGCCAATTGGGCTGATTTAAGATTTAGGGCTCGCACTATATAACGAAGGAATAATCTAAATTTATTCCTCTCTGGCTCTTCTCCCTCTTTTCTGGCACTTGACGGCTAGCCGGCGGAGCCATGGTTCACGTCAATTTCTATCGCAACTGTATGCTCTCTCTCTCTCTCTCTCTCTCTCTCTGGTGCACACTGATGAACGCACTACATTTGCTTTTTCATCTAATTGTAGTTCTCCTATTCTTGTGTGCTTGAGGTTTTAGCTGTATAAATGCTTTCTTTTAAGATTTCCGGTCGTCATTTAAGTAACTGATTTTATCTAAACGACGAGAAAATTAAAATGCAAGAAGGATCTGTGCTGGATGTCCCCCCAAAAAATTGGGTTTGACAGAAATATTCCGGATACAAAATATGTGGACCAGATTCATTGTGGGTGCGGCTTGGACCGATCTAAAGTTGAATCTACACGGCACACTTAGTTTCTTGATACATAGCAAACAAAATCTAGAGCTTTGATTCAGAATTCTAAAGTTGATTTTGCACCGTATACTTAAGTTTCTTGTTACGTGGCAATTTTTTAGGTATAGAAATTTGTATGACACAATAAACGCTGACAAACCTGCTATGCGCATCAATCTGCTGACTAATATGGATACCATTGAACTTGGTTCAAACTTCAAGGTACAGGTCGAATAGTTGCAAAAGAAAATTCTTGGTGAATTCTAGTTGACGGCGGAGGAAACAAAAATCCCAGAGCTTTGATTCTGAATTCTAAAGTTGGATTTACACCTGTAGTTATAGCAATTTTTTAGTTTCTCTTTTAGTTTCTTGCTACATAGCAATTTTTTAGGCCAATGTAGTTATATGAGACAATTAATTAGAGGCTTTCAGGTCACAGCATAGTACTTACACTTCTTAGCGACACTTGGGACACGAAATTGAGAACACTTGGTTTTTTAAAAGTAATGCGGATGGTTACCTTCAGGTTCTTGATGAGCTATTTTGCCTAAGTTAATTCCTTTTTTGGTGTAGCTTCCGGTTCATGTGCCCTCATGTTGGATATTTCACTCTGTTGTATTTGATGGCCTCTTTATTTCTGTTGCACCATGATCTATGTTATCTTCACCCTGGATTTATGTGTTGAATGCAAATGTTCGTGGTTATAGATGGGAAAACTTTTAAGAAGCCTCGCCGTCCTTATGAGAAGGAGCGTTTGGACGCCGAGCTGAAGCTTGTAGGAGAGTATGGGCTTCGATGTAAGAGGGAGTTGTGGAGGGTGCAGTATGCTCTGAGCCGCATCCGTAATGCTGCAAGAATGCTTCTCACTCTTGACGAGAAAAATTCTCGCCGTATCTTTGAGGGTGAGGCCCTTCTACGTAGGATGAATAGGTATGGGCTCCTGGATGAGAGCCAGAACAAGCTTGATTATGTCTTGGCTTTGACTGTGGAGAACTTCCTTGAACGCCGTCTTCAAACCCTTGTTTTCAAGACTGGTATGGCTAAGTCCATTCACCATGCTCGTGTGCTCATTAGGCAGAGGCATATCAGGTATGTTATGTTGTATATTTTCATTGTTGAAGTTGGAGCCTAGGTGCCTTATTGGCGTATGTAAATAATGTCCGTTCAATGTACAATTCTTACCTATGACACTGCTAATGCTGTTATTCATTACCTTTTTGAAAAGCCATGGTGGAAAGTTCCAGTATATAGTGATTAGCTGATTGTGAATTGTGCTGGTGATTCTTTGGATATATCATGAAATTGGTTACCTTTTAGATTAAAGGGGACTCATTAACATTAGCTATCTTTCCTTTATGCTGAAAAATCTTTGAATCTAGGACTCTAAGATGCTTTTGGCATACATTGCCTTTCTTTCCTTAGTGCTGGTAATGCATATTCTGTGATAATATCGGTTACCCATGTGTATTTATTGCAAAGTTCATACTTCTCTTGACTTCATGTAAGTACTTTTTTAGATGACTTATGGGAAATTTGATTTCTCTCCAATTTCAAAAGATACTTATGGTAAAAGGTGGGAGCTTTGTTTTTAGAAAAGTATAGCACTGGTAGAGGGATATAGAACAAGAATACGTATGGTGAGGTGCCTTATTTATATTTAGTTAATGTCACTATTCGTTGATTATTGTAGAATTCCTTATCGAACCTCTTGTTTTATGCAAATATGTTACTCATCAGTAATTCAGTACTAAGTTGTAGTCATTTCATTTTACGTGGCATCTGTGAAATAACCACTGAGATTAGTTGCTCGTACTTGGTAATATCCCAGTATCCAATTGATTTGAAGATTCTTTTATGTAGACTTTATTCCTTAATCAACGTAGAACAGTCTATGTATTCGGTTGGATCTGCATACACGTTATTAACGTTCTTGCATTGGCTTTGTATTAGTAGCTTATTGTCCGCACTGAACACACATCCTGATTGATTCGTGTATTCAACTCTCTCTCTCTCTCAATACACACACAATCACTTACGTGTGTTTTGACTGTGCTAAAATAAAGGCTGCATTAGCAGTTTGAATTAAAGTTTGTTGAATTTCCAATGCACCGAAAAAAGAAAGAAAAAAATAATTGAAGTTTATTAATGTACAAGCTCCCAGTGCCTCTTCAAGGATCAGCATTTATGAATACCTGTTGGGTCTGTTGGAAATATGTTTTGCCTGGCAGAGCCTCTCTGACATGAGTTTCTGACATTTTCATAAGCTTGTGTGTTGTAGGACTTTCATATTGAGCTACTCTTTGTCATGATCTGTTCTAGTTTTATAATTTGGATATTTTACGTTATGAAAATTCTTCTCCTTGTGCCAGGGTGGGGAGGCAGGTGGTCAACATACCATCATTCATGGTGAGGTTGGACTCTCAAAAACACATTGATTTCTCTCTCACAAGTCCACTTGGAGGAGGGCGCCCTGGAAGAGTCAAGCGAAAGAACCAAAAGGCAGCTGCTAAGAAAGCTGCTGGTGGAGATGGAGATGAGGAGGATGAGGAGTGAAACAGCGTGCGCAAATCAAGATATCGAACGTGTCTTGTTTTGTCTTTTGCATTCTTTGTTTCTGTTGAAATTCTCTTACCCGACTGCCATTCTGAAATCTTCAATCAATTAGGAGTTTTCATTGATTGGTTCACAATTCACATGAATTCGAATAGTTGGTAGCTTAAATTGATTTGCCTTTGCTTCTGTTTCTGATATGAGCAGATTGCTGTTGATGTTTTAAGAAAAACAAGTGTTCTGTTGATCATACATGTATTGCTGTCTCTCATCTCTAGGCTTTGTAAGCTTTGATGGAACTTACTTTCCTTTCTGCGTTCGTAGTCCAAGCCAGAAAAAGAAAAATCTGGATGCTTTGAAGGAAATGCGTGCTTCAACAACGAAGTTTTTGGGAGCTCAATTCTTCTCTATCGGTGTTTCAGTGCATTCTTAGCGGTTGAATTATATGAGAATCTTTTCATCTCTTAAAGATTTTCACATAATTCGATGACCGAAAAATTGGGTGCAGAAAATTTGAAGGGAGAGTTAGAGAGAGAAGTTTTGCACTTTTCTCTGTTTAAGGTTTCCAAAACCCAGCCGCCCCTCCGCCCCCTCACTCCCTCTCCTCTCGCTTTTCTTGTGGATATGAGTTGAGACTTTCCCCCGTGATGAGATCTTCCCAGTCACTTACTTTTTAGGCACTGTTCCCGAAAGGAAAATAAGTACTTATTTTTTAAAAAGGTAATTTTAAGTTCAAAAATTATGTGTTTACGTAAATAATTTTTCTTTAATATGAATTTTATTTGATAGATCTCATTGAGATCTTTTATACGGTGCAAAAAAATTAAAAATTTATTTTTTTATTTCCATTATTTTTGAGTTTGAAAATATGAAATAAGTATTTATTTTTTAAGAAGGTGTTCTGGAACAAGAATTTGGTGGATACTGATAAATAAATAAATATGTGTGTGTGTGTGTTGGATATTTTCATTTGGTGGTGTTGCAAATCTTGGAAAAATCTTCAATACACACCCCTTTTAAGGTATGTACCATATGCACTTATTGTGTGGTTCATATTGTGTCATCTCATAAAAAATTACTTGTGAAACCGGTCATTCATAAAATTTATTTCGTATCGTAATTTTTTTACTAAAAATTCGTAACTTTTCATCAATATAATTCGTAACTTTTTAACAATAGATTCATAACATTTTGGGAATCATAACATTTTTATGTGTTTCAATGAGGGTGTATATGATACACACTCAAATAAGAGGTATGTATTGAGCACTTTCCACCAAACCTGCAGTGCTCCGTCCACCGTTTAACATCTCATTATCCGTCTAGATAATTAATGGTCCAAATATTGAAAAAACTTTTGTAGGGAAGAGCTTGGAAGGGTCTTTTAAAATTCGAACTGTCTAAAACAGTTTTGGACGGTGAAATTGAGAGAGATGAGAGGAACGGTGAATATTGAAAGGTGGATGTAGACTTTGGTGTTGCAAATAAGTGTACCTCCCTTACTTACACAGGCATTCGAAATGGATCATGTCACGAATAATAAGCTCCAACAGGTGAAATATTGTCGGTATGGTAGTAGGCTAGTAGGCTCCTGTAACTTGGGACCCAAATGAAATTTCTCCAAACCACGTGTTACTGATTCTCACCAGCCTTTAAACTTTCTCTTCCAAACTCCATCCTAGAAACGACCCCAAATCCATGCCAAAAGCTGAATCAATTTGACTGCCATTAGAAGACTATGTGCCGAGGAATTTTTCGGATGTCAAATTTTAAAACATGAAAAAAATATCATACAATTTAACGGTCAAAAAATCTTTCTGTACAAAGGCATATGGGTTTTTGGAACAGAAGAAATCGGACTCAAACAATACATCACTTGTTCCCTTACCTCCCTCTTAAATAATCGAATTGCACATAATACATGGCCCAATATCTGACGAGCAAAGAGTCGGTAGCAGGCAACGGTTTCTAGTATGTTCAGATTCGATGTGACTTTCGCACCAATCTCATGAATCCACTTGCTTAAAAAAATTCTTTTCATTTTGTATCCAAAACAATTGCTTACAAAAAACAAACACTCTGACAAAAGAAGAAATTTTTGGGGTGGGTACCACGTCACCCGGCTAACATGGTGCCCGAGCAATACATCCGGGCTGTCCAAAAGTATATTGAACGGCTCAAATTGAAACACACTATCTCCTCTCACCTCAACACTCTCTCTTTTTTTTTTTCTCTCCAAATTTGAGCCATCCAAAACCAAAATGAACAGACTAGATGTGCTGAACGAACACCATGTGATACCTACTCGACACTGAAAATCTTCACCTATAAAGATCTTTGTATCTTTGTGGGTGAAGTCACTTCACTTGGCATTGGTTGATGAGATGACTACTAGTTTTTACAATCATATTGATGCCACATACACTCGAAGCTCATTTAAAGTTTCCATAAAGTACCCTAAATTTTCTTCACCAAACAGGGTTAGAGTTGCTATCAGTATTAATTAATCTGAACCGTACAATTCATGTTTAGGCTTTTAATTTTGGGGTGACAATGACACGGTGCTGCATGCCGAGCATCTCTAGTGGTTGTGGTTGTGGTCATATTAAGTTAGTAGAAAAAAAATCCATCTGACCTGGATAACTACACCACAATTGGTCTCTCCAGTGGTTATTTAAATGTACCGTTAACTCTAGGGAAACTTCACTTACCTCCATGAGGTTTCGGACACGAACAGAAACCTCCCTTGAGGTTTCTAAAATATCACTGACCTCCCTTGCTTTAGCTGACAATATACATATTTTCCCTTCCGTCATGGTGGCATTAAAAACGTAACAACATCAGCTAAAGTTAAGAAGAGTTTTGGTGTTGAAATCTCAGTTACCCTTGCACAACCAATGTCTCTCTCTCCTCATAAACCACCGCACCCATCAAAAGGAACTGCCACCATCAAACCTCGATCACATCACGAGCAAAAACTCGCATCTCCAGTACTCCCTTTGTCAATTGCCACGTCTGTAACTCGCTGCCGCGACGATGAGCAATAGATCAACCACGTCCGTAACTTCCCGCAGCCACGCCGTCGCAGTGCTACTACTGCCCATCGTTGTAAATCATGCCATCATCTTTCTAATCGATCAATTCGGAAGCCGAATCAAAACTTCACACTTGAAAGAAACCCACCACTATGAGTATATTCGTCTCCTACTATAGTTCCCTGACCAACGCGTCCCGTGATCTAAAGTCCCAAAGTGAATTTCAGAAACCCTCATTTCCCTAAATCAATGTATATATTGATAGCTAATTTGGTTGATAAAGGTAAATTTGCTCATATTTGTATAAGATTAGATGTATTTTGGGCAAATTTTTGTGTTTGTATTTACCTCTGATTCTTGAATTTTATTTTTTCCTATATCATGACGGTGAACTTGGTAGTGTTGGTTATGAGAAAAAGAAGAAAGTAGGGTGTGGGTTTGGTGGGCAGGAAAGTGGTGGTTGGTTTTGTTGATGGATAAGAAATGGGTTTCATCAATTCTTCTTGCATTATTCTTCGATCAATAATCGGGTAGTTTTCTTTTATATTATTATTATTATTTAACTTTGATCAAATTTTTTTTTGGGCGTAAATGATGATTAAGGTGTATTGAATTTCTCCCGAGTTGGTTTCTATGTTTATGCAAGAGTACTCCACCTCTGGTTGATGTAATTTCTGGGGTTTTTTTTCGAAAAAGTATGAGTTTAGCATTTCTTTGATTGAGCTTTAGCATTTGGTTGGGTCTATAGAGTTTTTGGCTTGGTCTCTTCTGTTCTCCACGACATAAAACCAGAACAAAAGTCTCTGTTTAGGTTCAGAATCAATTCAATCAAAATCTTATTCATCTCAAACATGAGAGAAATATATATAGATAATATATACACATGTATGCGTATATTAGCATGTTATGGGAAAAGATGGGCATTTTAGTCATTTGATCATCAAATTTGATGGTGTTAGATATCAACTTAATGGAAGGGGCAATATGCATATTGTCAGCTAAAGTAAGAAAGGTAAGTAATATTTCAAAAACTTTAAGTGAGGTTTCTATTCATGTCAGAAACCTCAGGGGAGGTCAGTAAAATTTAATAGACACTCGGATGTTGAGTTATCCAAGATAATGTCAGGACTAAATAAAAGAGGGTTCGAAAAACAATACTCCCCTCGTTTCAAATAAGATTCATCAAATAAGATTCATATTATATATTTTTAACAATATACGTTGAGAGATATAAACCGTTAAAAATGCACGTAAAAATCAAACTTTTTGAGGGTCAAATTGAAAAATCGACCATGCGGAAAGCATCGAACCGGATCTGTTCAATTGGCCTCGCCCTGCGGTTGGCGTAGGTCTTACTAGCCAAGCTACCATCAGTTTCGTTCAGGTGATGAAAATACCTTCAAACCGGATGAAACAAAACCGTTTTCACAAGATACACAAAGTACTCCTAGTTTCATTCTTGATAAGATCGATATGATATCGAGTCATTACTGACTGCTCCCGAAGCACCGTCGCACGCTAGCATTTCTCGTGAAGCACTTTGACTATTTTTGGCCATGAGGTGGGTGACGTGGCTAAAACCTTGGTTTCATCCCACCATAATAATTATCCACGTGTCCTATTTATGTGGTCAACAATCCCAAATACCACCTTTCTCTCACCCACATGACACGTGTCACAACCACAATAATCGTCCAATCACAACAAGGGCTCTCACTTCCAAGCCAAGTATATGGAGTATTTCACACCTTACCGTTCACACCCTAACACCCTTCCCCTGTATATATAAGCACACGAACCATTCTTGATCATCCCAATATCGTTTCCTCTTCCAAACCCATAACTTTTATAGTTCTTGTACTAACTCGGGTGATATACGGGTTAGGGTGATATCCGGGTCAGCTAACACGCGTTTTATGACGGTCAAGCAACTTGTGATGGATGATAACTCAAAAGATAAGCGGAGAACGAAGGTGTTTTATTACGAGGAGAAAAGCGGGGAGACGGATCAGGAGAGCGTGGGATCTTCGGAGGAGGCGGAGTCGCCGAGATCAGTGGCGAGGATCAGGAGGTGGGCGGCGAAGAAGATTGCGCACGTGCATAGCCAGATTTTGAGGATCAGGGAGGAGGATTCGCATATAGGTGAGGATTTAGGCGAGGGGTGTCCGCATATGGTGGATGTCGTTATCTTCTCCAAGCCCATCTTGCCTGCCTCGCCTCTCAGCGGCAGAGGTGTACACTGAGTCGATCGAGGTTTGTTGTTCTCGTCGGTTTATTTATTTATTTTTTTTTTGTTTCACAGGGGATTCTTTGTACCGAAAAATCTTTGTATCGAGGAATCTCGTACTGTTGGATTCTTTTTTAAAATTTTGGAAACAATCAAACGGTCCGAGATTCCTCGATAGAGAGATACAGAGGATTCTTGGTATGGAGGACTCAGCATTTTTTTTTTCTCTCTCCCTTTGGCATTGAGTTTGTATTTGTGCTTGTAGCTAGCTATGGAGAAATTTTTCAGTGCTGAGCAGGCACGGTGCCACGTGGTGCCGAGCATATCTCAGCCGTCCAAACGTGTTTTGGACGGTTCAGATCTATTTGGGCTTAAGGGGGCGTTTTGATAAATTTACACTTAAAAAAATACTCAAATAGATCTGAGCCCTCCAAGCGTGGGGCTCGGCATCACATGGCACCGTGCTTGCTCGGCACTGAAAAATTTCTCCTAGCTATGAGAGGAGTATGAATTCTCTGTAATGATTATGATTTACTACGATGGTGGGATGTCAATCTCGACCAAACCAATCTGAACTTAATCAGGGTGGTTTTTATATGATTTCTTGACCGTGGGTTCAGTTTTGATTTAAGAGTTAAGGAAATCAGTGAATTTTGGTTCGGGTTTGATTATATACAGAATCTAAACCGAAACCGAACTGGACTTTACCTATATATACATATCTCTAAATTCACTGATATATATACATGCAAGAAAATTGGATTTGGGAAAAAGCGAAATCGCACTCATCCCCATCGGGTATAGTTTCCGTATAGGTGATAGAAATAGAGAACTCTGAAATTCGGGTTCAATTCAAGTTTAGCAAAAAAAGTAGCCAAATGAATCTCTTGCCATTCCTACTTATGCATCATTTGTAAAAAATAAAAAAATAAAAATTATTTATCGGATCGTAAAATTTCTTGACACGAAATCATACGATCTAAGATAATCGATTTCACAGTCTCTTTTCCAGTTTTTTCCTCTTTGTGGATCAATGATTTAACAATTCACTATTCAATCTTCTTATCCTTGCAACCTTCTAGTAGTAGTTTACGTATTGGAGCTTGCTTTTTGATCATCATATCATTTGTTGGGCAGTCAAATTAGAACACAATTTGTTGACAATTACACGTATCCAATGACTGGTCAAATTAGGTCACTAACTCGTTCACTTTGACCTTGGGCAGGAGGAGACTGAAGCAGGATTTTTTCAAGGGAGAAGGAGGAAAAGCAGCAGAGATTTGGTGGAGGAAGTTGGACCAGTTGGTGAATTAGGTTATTATTAGGTCTTTCTAGTTTCCTTCTTTCGTAGCATTAGACTGATGATGATAAGGACATGGAGAGAGGTTATGTGTAGTTGTTGTGCTGTACAGTCAGATGGAAATAGCTATTAGACGATTGAGGACGGACCGAGGGGCAGATGAGCCCAGGACGTCCTATCCGTGTTTCAAATTTTCACTAGAATTATGGAGTAGTAGTTTTTAGCTACGAAAACACTAAATACGGAGTACTATACATGTACGCCTACCACAACACCAACCACATCCACTTACGCAGTACTACATGATTGCTAATAGGAGAACAATCACTGTGAAACTATTTTGCAACCTCCTACATATCATGTAGTAGTGGCACGTAGGCGTGTAGTTGGTGTTGCAGTGGAGAGTTATGTCTCTAGCATTATTAAAAGATTACTTTGAACAATCTCACACCCATCTAATCAAGAGTTTTTGGGAAAATAATAAAATTATTTTTAGAAGTATCTTGATCTACAATATACGATAGAATAATGGTTTTGGTAGCATTTATAAAACATATATTCGGCAAAATTAATCTCACTTATTATACCTTACGACTTTTCTTAATGTTCACCAACCTAATAACTATAAAATCCTGCGTTCGTCCCTTTGGCCCATGAAATGACCAATTATGCTGTGACTCTGTTCTTATATTCTCAGTGTCCATTGGCCACCGTTGCCGTCTTTAACCTCTCAACTGTTTCATTTGCTTTTTTTACTTTACAGAACCATTTGTAGTCAACTATTGATTTTTCTTGTGGGGCTGAGATGGCCTCTGCAAGAGGTATCACGTTCCAGGAAAACTGTTAACTTACCATACAGAAATGACTCGTGGGAAGTAGACAAGACTTGATACAAACCTCTGAGTTTGAAAACGAACAAGGTGGAGGATTCACCAATATCCAACATTTCGTTAAGCATTTATGCTAAAAATGTTGAACACTTCGTTTTCACTAAATTTAAAATTTTTATTTTCTTCTCTCTCTCTTTCAACCAAACAATGGAAGGGAATTTTTTTAAAGATTTTTCTTGAGTTGGCTATGATATCGAAAGACGGGAAGAGGATAAACAAATCAAAGAGATAAATTTCTTCAACAAAAGTACAAATTCTCTTCTCACTTAGTAATTCGCAAAAGTTCTCTTGTAAGCCCACCTTGACCTTAAATTGATTAGAAGTTAAAAGAGTGTCAAACTTCACAATATCTTGACTCTCAACTCAAATGGATGTATTTTTATAAAAACAATTCAAGAACTCAATTTTTTCAAACGAGCAATGCAACAACAAATTATGGCACTGTGCAAAACATTTTTGTGAGTCCTCGTAACGGGAGGATCCCTAAAAACATTTTTATCAAAACATTAATCGGTCATGTATTGCACTCGAAATCAACATATTGGGATTGGACTTACCCAATCAATTACGTATAACCTTTCAAGCACAACCAATATCTATTGGAACGCCTCTAACATGCAGTTTCATTCCATAACATAGGATTTAAACAGCCTTCATTAGACCAAACAAAACGCCAAAGACCAGAGTCAAGTTCAAAACAAAAACATCCACCCAGAAAACCCAAGGCCTAAACAAACATAACCCAATGAGTCCATTGGCTTCTCCCCTCTAATACTCATCTCCTTCATCTTCATCATCCCCTTCCCCAGACTCCAACCCAACTTCCTCATAATCCTTCTCCAACGCCGCCAAATCCTCCCTTGCCTCTGAAAACTCCCCTTCCTCCATCCCTTCCCCGACGTACCAATGCACAAACGCCCTCTTCGCGTACATCAAATCGAACTTGTGATCGATCCTCGAAAACACCTCTGCCACACTTGTCGAGTTGGATATCATGCACACCGCCCGCTGCACCTTCGCCAAGTCCCCACCCGGTACCTGTCGAAAATATTCGTCAGAATTTGTAAATTCAAATTATAGGAGACTACTACAATGACAACAATAATATCTTGACATTATTATTTAAATGCAAAATTAGGAGTATAAGAGAACTTTTCCACCCTTTTGAAAGCTGAGAAGCTACTACTTGATTTTGAGCTTGAGCTAGTTCGTTAAGAGTTCGTTCAACACTGGTTCGTACCAATCTTGAATAAGCTATACTACTTGACTCGTTTGACTTATATATACTGTATAAAAAATTCAAGAGATCTGCTCGTGTTTAGCTCAACTAAAGCTCGTTCCATATCTGATTCTTTCATAAACAACTAAGCTTCAGCATGTTTTGAAACTTGTTATGTTTTCAATGAACAATTAACTAACTGCTCGGCTCGTTTGACTACTTACCACTGTCGGCGGCTGGTAGTTGATCCCGCACTTGAACCCGGTCGGGCACCAATCCACGAACTGAATCGTCCTCTTGGTCTTAATTGTGGCCACGGCGGCATTGACGTCTTTTGGGACGACGTCACCTCGGTACATCAGGCAGCAGGCCATGTACTTGCCGTGGCGGGGGTCACACTTGACCATCATGGAGGAGGGCTCGAATGCGCTGTTGGTGATCTCGGCCACGGAGAGCTGCTCGTGGTAGGCCTTCTCAGCGGAGATGACGGGGGCGTAGGAGGAGAGCATGAAGTGGATACGAGGGTAGGGGACCAGGTTGGTTTGGAACTCGTTTACGTCCACGTTCAAGGCGCCGTCGAAGCGGAGGGAGGCGGTGAGGGAGGAAATGACCTGTGGAGAAACAGAGAGTCAGTCTACAATGTGTTTGATGAAATGTCAATGAGAGAGCAATTGGTTTTTTGGGCTATCTCGAACCCTTCATAAAACCCGAGTGATACTAGAAACGTAATCTTAAAACACAACTCCAGACACAATCAAATATGAAGCAGTTCAATGTACATGGGACCACAAATTGCCGATGGCAAATCACAGATTCACAGTTGAGTTCTAAAGTTGTATTCAAAGAATCATATATGAAAGTAGTATGGAAATGAGGAACAAGAAGTCAGTTTTGGTAGTTTTTAAATAGATTTGATAAAATACCAAATGTTCGTGTAAGTGTTGGCATGTTTTCGAAAGATATGCTGGAAAGATTTGGGTAGAGATTTGAAGGTCGAAACGAGTTGTTAGCACATGTTCACGATAGATTTTATGAAGAATAACCATTCAAGTAGTTGGTCTCATTAGCTTATTTGCTTAAAATCTTGAAATAGTTGAATGCAATTGTGTCCAAACTCTTGATTTTGAACATATAGCTAACAAAGGAAGCCATACCAAACGAGCCCTTATTGAATGACAAAGCCATTTGATTGAAGAAGGTGTTATACCTGCGAGACAAGCCTATTGAGGTTGGTGTAGGTGGGTCTCTCAATATCCAGAGACCTACGGCAGATGTCATAGATAGCCTCATTGTCAAGGAGTACAGCGACATCGGTGTGCTCTAGCAGAGAATGGGTGGACAAGACACTGTTGTATGGCTCAACAACTGAGGTTGAGATCTGAGGGGAAGGGTAAACAGTGAAACCAAGCTTTGATTTCTTTCCATAGTCGACAGAAAGCCTTTCGAGAAGAAGTGAACCGAGTCCAGAACCGGTTCCACCTCCAACAGCGTGGAAAACCAGGAACCCTTGAAGCCCAGTGCAGTTGTCGGCCAGCTTTCGGATGCGGTCCAGGCACAGATCCACAATCTCTTTCCCAACTGTTCAAAGAAATCAAAAAAATGTCAAGCTTATGAGAACTTGACCATATTATACTGCCTGTGATTTGAATTACAAACCATAAAAAAAACAGGTGGGCTCAATTTTCCTGACTGTATTCTCTCTTGATCTATTTGAATCACCAATTTTTTTTATAACTAACAGAGCTGTCTTTGTCTCATGCTGTTTTTGAGGGTTTCAAAAACAGAGCTCTCTGTTTGTTCTCTGTTTCGTTCTTAGTACTAAACTTCAGAGACATTTACAACGTATCGATACCTTCATTCGTTCTAAAACAGGTAAATTTCCACTTTGAGTTTGGGACTCTACAAAAACTGATTACATGGTGTTTTACAAAAATTGAGTACATTGAGTTTTGCATTGAAATTACCACTCTCATTTTGTGATTGTCAATTGTTTTAACTACTATGAAAGACGCAGTCAGATTTCAAAGTAGCACGACCTAATATCAACAATAATTTCACCTTATTGAACGCGTCTAGCATATTTTACGACAATAAGTGGGTGTACTACAAATGCATAGAATAACAAATCCCGCTACAAATTAGATACGACACCGCGGACAGATATCGTTAATCACATTACTATAATACTGCCGGTTGGGGGCACACCCTCCCCGTGTGTGCACGTGCAAGTGAAAATTTTTGGGGATGGTAAAGCTTATAACTTTATCTCATTCACATAAACTAGTCTGATCAGTCAAAGCCGGGGCCTAACAGATTTGAAGAGAAATATTCCTTACTTGTGTAATGTCCCCTGGCAAAGTTGTTGGCCGCGTCTTCCTTGCCGCTGATGAGTTGCTCCGGGTGGAATAGCTGGCGGTAGGCTCCGGTCCTCACCTCATCAATCACCGTGGGTTCCAGATCCAAGAAAATGGCACGGGGGACGTGTTTTCCAGCCCCAGTTTCGCTGAAGAATGTGTTGAAGGCATCGTCACCGCCCCCAACTGTTTTGTCACTCGGCATTTGTCCATCAGGCTGCAAAAACAAACAGCCAGATCATAAGTCAGATAACCCAAAACTGATAAAACCGCTGTAGAATAACTTCAAAAAAAGAAGAAAAAAATTGGGTTTTGGGGGAAATGGGTTACCTGAATGCCATGTTCAAGGCAGTAGAGCTCCCAGCAGGCGTTTCCAACTTGGATCCCGGCCTGGCCGATGTGGATTGAAATGCACTCTCTCATTTTTGCAGGGTTTCGGTTCTGGTTTCTGGTAATGCAGAGAGAGAGAGAGAGAGAAAGAAAGAAAGAGAGAGAGAGAGAGAGAGAGAGAGAGAGAGAGAGAGAGATGAATGAAAGGAGTAATTCGAGGGAGGGGTTTTTTATATGCTGGCTTTATCCTAACGGTTACCACGTTGGAAACTGTTTCGAAAAAATTTGAAATTTGAAATTTCGAAATTTCAAAATTTTTTGAATTTGCTGTACAGCACTTGCTCCGAAAAAAAAGGCGTCTAATTGAACGGACAAGAGCAAGCATTTCTACGGAGGGAGAAATTTTTCTCTACCAGGCGGATATATATCTCATGTGATGTTCATTTAACACTCTTGAACCATTCGGTACACTTTTCAACAGCTCAAATTAAAATTTTCTTTCTCCTCTCGTCCCTCCTCTTTCTCTTTTCTTTCTTTTTTCTTCAAATTTAAACCGTCTAAAAATACATCGGATAGTTCAAAAGTTTTTCTCCTTTTTTATGTTCAAAAAAAAAATACTCCCTTGTGGGCCTTTTTCTCGTTTACTACTTTTGGTCAGATTTTGAAGTTTTTCGAAACTTTAAAATTTTGAATTTTTCCTGCTGTAGCACGTGCTCCGTAGCTTTCTGCCAGTAGAAATGGATGTTTTTGTCCGGCCGGGTTCGAATTTTACTTTGACCGATGAACGGTCTGGATGAATAAAAATTTGGATTAAATTCAAGTCATGAGCATCAAAATTGATGGTCGGATCGATCGCCCTACAATCTCTGTAGTGTTTGTTACATTTTGGAATTTCCAAATTCGAAATTTCCCTATGTACCCTTATCTTCCCAACTAAGGGTTATTATTTAGCCCGAAACCCGCCTGGCCCATTGAGCTTTTATCTGGCCCAAGTCTGTGAAACGGGCGGGCCGGCCCGGTCCATAGTTTGTAATGGGCGGGCTTAAGCCTATGAATTTTTACTCGGCCCGACCCATGAGCCCGCCCACTGGCCCACCCATTAGCCCAAAATTTCACAAAATCTTTTCTTTTTTCCCTTGCCTAAGGAAATTTAAGCCTGCCCGGCTTTTGGCCCGCTCATTGGCCCATTAGTCCATCAATTGGGCTAGGCCGTAGGCCGGGCTTGGGCTTCAATTTATGGTAGGTAGCCCGGCCCACAAAAAAGTAAAAACCCGATTGGCCCGACCTATGGGCGAGCTTGGGTAGTGACTTGACGGGCTGGGTCGACCCGGCCCACACCCGATGATGACCCTCACTCCCGACCTCAAACTCAAATATTTTTGGCTTCATTCCCGGGCCATGTAAAAGGGAATTGGAATTCTTTAGTGCATCCTTCGAGTCATCCGTTCGCAATCAATGATCTAGATTTAATTTCAACTTTTGCAAATCTGAGTCATTCATTGCCGAGATAAGATTTAGACCATTGATTGCTGAAATGAACGGCTAAGATGCCACACTACAAGATCCCTATTTCCATGTACAAGATGCAAATCCCAAATTCTTGTATTTTCGCATTTTACTTATTGACTTTTTGAATTATGGTTATGTTTTGAATATGATGGAGTGTTTAGGAGTTGCATTCATGAACATGTGAATAAAAAATCAATATGATTGAAAATCGATAAATATATGAAAAAAAATTGTTTGTAGTGGAAAACTAATATGGATTTTGAGCTTAAGTCAACTTTAATTGATTCGTCTATTTGATATCGGTCTTCAATCAAGATGATTTTCTACCCACATATTTTAGAATGCAAGAGCTACAAGATAAACAGTTTGGACATTATTTTGAGTCTTAGATAGAGCCAAAAAGAGGTGAGTTTGGTGGGGTTGGGAGGATAAAGGTTAACCCATTTGTCCATTCAATTTTTGGGCTTTCTCCTCATTTTCCCCATTCTTCATACTTTTGGATCGAACTTCCCAAGTTCCCAACCCTTGGAACCCTTCTCAAGAAGCCCAGTAAATAAAAATGGGCGAAGACAGATTTTGGTCCATAATTTGTTGTGGGCTTGGGGTCTAGCTTTTGGTTCTTTTACTCATCAAATTGAAACAGAACAGTGTAATTAGGTCTTGTCTGAACCCATTATTAACACATTGGGCTGAGGCCTGAGAGAGCATTCCAAATAAATTACACATGCCAGTACTTTTTTTCTTGGGCTTCTATGACAATTTGACACTTCCAAATACTCCGACCAAAGAGGCATCACTCTTCTATTTTTGAGAAGAGGATCGTTGCCATCGATATTATAAAAAAGACCCGATGATCAAATTACAGAGATACATGAGAATAACCACATACAGGCCAAAACACTCGAAACAAACACTGATAACTCCATAACTGTCCCGAAAAAACAACTAAAGCATACTCAACAAGTTAACGACAGATGCGGGCATCACTCTTCTTTGGTCTCAAATTTCACACAAAGAAGGCATTGCTCAAATTTACGAGGAGGGTTGCATAGCTTGTTAACGTTTGAAACCCAATACGAAGCAAGCGCACTTAAGTGCTAGTAGTTCAACCTCTTCCTCTGAAGTGTTAATGAAACCATCCTAAACTTTCGGTGGAAAAAAAAAAAAAAAAACCCTGGGGGCACCTTGTCAACAAACTGAAACATGCAGACTTGTACTTGTTTTAGGAACTGCTTTTCTATAGAAAACACTTTGTAAAGCATATAAGTACATATATATAGGAGAAAAAAGTTTCAGTTACTTGGTTGTCAAAGCTCATAACCACTCGTTGAACACCCACTAATGTAGTAATGTTGTCCCTAATACCCAAAGCTAGCCCGAATTTGAGCATCAATAATTAATCATCATCAGTTTGTGCTTAGAATAATCATGCACCAAAGGAAAATGCAAAAGCCCTTTTAAAAGCAACAACTGTGAGGTACTATTAATTAATTAAGTATGTAATAAAAATGTACTTAGATTAGAGGCCCCGTAAGGTGTTGTTTGGTAGGAGACTTTTCTTGTTTGCAAATGGGGCCTGTTACTGCTAGTGCTATTCTCCTGAAAATCGGTAATGCTCATTCTTATAATTATCTGAAAACATACCAAAGAAAAGATTGGTGATATCCTAGCTAGACCACTTAAAATGACCCCTTTTTTTTTTTTTGTCATTCGTTAAACCTAATCTATGCCCCCATACACTTTACAATGACCTCTTTTAATTAGTTCAAATCTTCTCTTCTCAGATCCCTCTGTACCTTGTTTCAATGATTTTTTTTATTATTATTGGATCAAGTGAGAATTTCTTTATCTTTTATAATTCTCACATGAACCAATGGCAAAAAATAAACTGGTACACGAATACAATTAAGGCTCCGTTTGTTTTGATGTAAAATTGTTTTACAATGTAAAATGTTTTTCATGTAAAATATTTTATCAAAAAATAAATTTCAAACTTTTATTTTTCGATGTTTGGTTGGCACTTGAAAATATTTTCAAAAATCAACAAAATTGTGTAGAGAGAGAGGGGAGAGGGCTTAAACGGTGGAAATATATGAGAATATTGGAATTGAACATGGGTCAGGACTGACGATCGAGAAAACTGAGCAGTGAGAATTGTAGTAGAAAGTAGCGGGTTCATTTTGGAAAATAACTTACGGAAGATTTAAGGATAAATCATTTTCATCAAATTGATGGAAAATATTTTACATGTAAAATGTTTTCCTAATTTTTTTTACAACCAAACACAGAAAAATAAGTAAAATATTTTACCGGAGAATATTTTATGCCCAAACAAACGGAGCCTAAATGAATTTGTAAAGAATATGTTTCTTTTCGACACCATTCAAATATTGGATTTCTCAAGCGCAGGAAAACAAAGAAAATGAAATATCTAAAAATTGGGTACTTTTTGTCCCTTGAAAGATGAAGAAGTAACTAGAATTGTGATTGTACGTAGCTGTAAAGAGTTCTTAACCCATCTATAGATCAGCAAATCTCTACCTCTGAACACTAATATGGACAAAAATAGAGATTATGATCTTGGCTAGTGATCTAAACACATCAGCAAATCTCTGCCTCTAAGCACTAATAAGGACAAAAATAGAGATTATGATCTTGGCTATTGATCTAAACACACCCAAACTTTATTATTATTATTTTTTTTTATAACTAGATGTTCAGGTTAGCTTGCGCGCATTTCGACTAATTCCGAAACCTAAAGTTACCAAATTTTAGGTTATAGAAATGATTCAATATCACTGCGATAGTCAATGGGCATCATTGAAGATATTACCTACCCAGATGAGAATTATAAGTCGATAAAATTCTGGGATTCTCCATATGATCAAACTGATGATACCTATCAAGCACATGAATGATCATTTGATTAGGTGAGAAAAGCTCAGCAGAATCAATTACCCTTTATTCAATTTCCTGTGCACGCTATACAAAATTGATTGATTAAAGAGAGTAGACCAAGCCTCCAGGCTATCCAAAAGTACTCTCCACATTGTGGTCCATGTATGACTAATTTTCGGTTGCATCAACGGCTACTCCTCCTCCCTTTCTTCCAAAAAAATAAAAAAGGGTAAATTTCAATGACGCCTCATGAGATTTGTCTTAATAACAGATACGTACCCGCTCACGTATGAGAAAAGACCATAAATTAACTCCCTGCGGCTTCAATGTTTATTTCACCAACACTCAAATAACAATTTTTCGAGCAAACACGTGGTAGAATTAGCCAAAAGTGTCTTAAATTATTGAGAAATTTCTCCTTTTTGATAGGGGAATAAATAATAAAAAGCTTCAATTCTCAATTTTTTGACCTAAGGGTAATAAACTTGTCATTTCAGATAATAAAATTGTTCTTTCGAGTAGTAAAAAAATAAATAGTTATTAATGGATTAATTAACCCTTTTTTATCAAAACAACTTCTTCAATGGGTAAAAAAAGAAGTCATTTTGATTCAAAATAAGTGAGAGTTGATAGGTTTTTTTGTTACTTTTTAATATAAGTTACTTTCGACTCATTTTATCATGAGTTTGGACAGACAATTGTCGATTGGGGATTTCGATTGAACGTGCATAAAAACAACATTGGGTTCACTATTAAATCTCATGCCTGAGGGTATATCCATTATTAAGACAAATTTCTGGGGTTGTCAGTGCAATTTACCCAATAAAAAAAAGGCTAGTATGGTTTCAGCTTTAGCATAGGTTTTTCAATTATATAATTTGCAGTTTAACACCTCCTCATGCTTTTTGCTTTCTCTATTCTTCCTTCTTCTTTTTTATTTTTTTGGAATTTGATCTGCTCTTTCTATATTTTACTTGACTAGTGCTTTTTATATTGCACACGAGAGTCATTATTAGCTGCATTAATATATAAATTTGATCGGTTGAATCCAACACGGGCCATGATGTTTAACGCGTTTTGTTTCCTTTTCAAAATATCATCTTGTTTTCGAAAACAGATAATTTTTTAGAGCATCTTCGTTTTTTTAATTGTGAACATGCAAGAAATGTTAGTTGTCGTTAACAAGGTTTGACCATTTGTCTCGTGCATGGAGGTATATCATGCCAACTAACTTGGCTATCACCACGCTTGCGAGCATCTTCGGTTTGAAGTTGGAGATGTTAATGTTTTGTTAAGGTTGGTGCGGTAATTTAACAATCTTTAAATTTAACACCCACAAAATCGTCATTCTCCAGCCAGGATGTCAAACTTGAATGTAGTATTATTACATAGCAAATGGATCAGACATGGTTTTATAAAAAAGAAAAACTCTCAGAAAACTATTTTTGAACG
>BPLS01000191.1:1367869-1384799 GCA_019656275.1 Rhododendron kiyosumense | reverse complement strand
TAACGGTTACTTTTGTTTTGGGCAGTTGCTGTCGATCGAAATTGAAGCCAATTGCTCCTTGCCAAAAACCATGTTGGATCATAGCTTAATTTCTTTTCTCTTTCTTTTTTTTTTATAAAATATTCACGTGTCCGGGACAACTTACGCGCATTCCGATCAATTTTGAGAGACCAATCACATTGATTTGACTTAATGTTTGACAAAATGACAAAAACATTGGATAGCGCCCCGATGCCAAATAGAAATATAGGGAAATCCAATGGGAACTTTCTTTTCTTTTCTTTTTCTTTTTTACAAGAAACTGATACAAATAACGGGAAAGTCTATATTATACACCCTTTAAAATTGTGTACCATATGCATCTATTAATTTTATGATTTATTCATAATATTTTAGCGTGTTTTGTAACTTTTGTTTTAAAATATATTCATAACTTTTCAGCAATACGATTCATAACATTTTCATTATGATTCATAACATTTTGATGTATCTCGTAACCTTTATACGATTAGTAACTTTTTAGCAATACGATTCGTAACATTTTGTCTATAATTCATAACATTTTAGGGATGCATATGATACACACCAAAATAACGAGTGTGTATTGTAGTTTTTCCCTGCAAGAACAGTTACAAAGTTAGTTGACACAAGGTCTTGAACTTGAGATCTTGGAATCCAGTGGATTTGACTCTCCCTATTGCAGTTTCTCTTATCAGGTCACATGCAATTTCATAAAAATCACATATGGACTAATAGAAGATATTCTGTCCGTGTTTATTGGTCTATTTTCGGCATTCGTGTCATATTTTTCAATTGTCTATATATATCTTTCAATTCGTATGGAAAGAAATGGACAATTTTTAAGGTGTGTGAAATACTGAAAATAGAATACTGTTTTCGAATGACAGCCTATGTTTTATGTTTTCAGAAAATGGAAAACAAAACTTTGACAACAACATTTGACCTTATAGGATACCTAGAATCCAAATAATTTCTAGAGAAAGTATTGCACATGCCCAATGTTGAACATAGTGTTAAAGTTGAGGGCTTAAAAAACTAGATAATTGGTTCACCAAAAGGGATCTAATGTCCCCAAAAGTGACTACAGCATAACCAAAGCCACTGCATTTTTGACTTATAAAACACCTGGCTTAAAATAATTTGGACTGTTTTTCTTATAGTTACTTGTCACTAACTTCCATTAACCCAACCATTTTTTTGCTTTTTTGGAAGCCCAGCTTGTGAGGCTAAGGAACAAAGAAGTTCTATTCAGTGTCCAGTTATTGGCAGACCATTACACGGGACCCTTTGCGACCCTTCATCCTACTTTTAGCACAAAACTATTTCCTGAATTTTATCTCATACAAATAATTAGTGTACTATATATGAAGCTAATGCATGGCTCTAAATATGCCCAACATTGCTGTTGGTGCATGTGCTTTCGCTATATGTGTCGTAGAGTCTGTTAGTACATGTGCTACTTATGTTGATGTCATATTCTCATGATACCAACATTTGAAACTGATAAGCGTAGGAATGTCATGATTACTGATGACATATTCAACTAGGAATGATGTTAGACTAAGTGAGCTAGGAATCTATTGATGTTGATGCCATATTCTCATAATACCAACGTTTGAAACTGAAAAGCATAGGAATGTGATTACCGATGACATTGCTAGTACATGTGCTACTTATGTTGATGTCATATTCTCATGATACCAACATTTGAAACTGATAAGCGTAGGAATGTCATAATTACTGATGACATATTCAACTAGGAATGATGTCAGACTAAGTGAGCTAGGAATCTATTGATGTTGATGCCATATTCTCATAATACCAACGTTTGAAACTGAAAAGCATAGGAATGTGATTACCGATGACATATTCAACCAGAAATGATGTTAGACTAAGTGAGGAATATGATCCCTTCCGTACCCTGTGATAATTTTAGATTCCTAGCTCAATCCATTAAAAAAAATGTGTCAACTCCAAGGAATTTTCAAACATTAGAACAAAATTACTTCAAGTATTGAATTTATTAAGGAATTTGATTCTCAATAGTCATATAACCATATATCCATCCTCAATATTACAGCACCCATCCACACACAACCCACGGGATAAGGAGAGCATGGGAATCCATAACCCGAAAATTTGGGTATAGTGATATCCACATAATTAATAAACAATCTCACCAGAGCATCAAATTTATGTGGTACACGCGCAATTTGAGCTATCAAACGCCCCGTTTTTTAAAATTGTCAAAAGTTTTATATATTGAAAATAAAGCATTACTAGTAATTTAAGTTTTTTAAGGTACAAAGTCCAGAATCATTAGGACGTGCACACAAGATGCTTTTGCTTAAATTTGGATGAAAAGTCGTAGTTTTAAAGATAATGGGTTTGGTAGACGGCGGTTCAGATCAAGGAGATGCTTAATTAGTGACAGGCTTGCTAATTAATATAATGGCATTTTGGACCATTCTTAGAGCATTAGCTTAATAATTATATACAAGGGGTAGTAATTAATACTACTACTAGTTTGCTTTTAATTATCATTTCGAGTACTTAGTACTAATTAATCAACATTATTCCTAGATTTTTATGAGTCATATATGACAAAGCGGTCCAAGACCACCCTAGATTTCAAAGCAAGTGGGGAGCTAAATATAGCTAGTCTGCCCGAAACATGCATGCCCGGCCCCCACTTATTAAGATGTGAAGCAAACGATCTAAGTGACATGATTCGCGTGTGCGAATGCGAGCGTAAAAAAATGCTTTTAAAACACATTCCAAACGTCTTTCAATCTGTGAGATCGAGCGATGATTGAAAGCGTGAGTGGAGTGCCAAGATTGAAAGCTAGAACGAATGACATTTTGAAGAATTATGTGACTAAAGTCACGATTAGAGGAACTAGGATCAGCCCTTTTAATATAATGAGATGAGATGAGATGATTGCAGTGGTTGGTTTTTGTTAAAAAAAAAAAAAGACGGGTGGCTCGAAGCGATTGGAGTGAAAGAATTGATTTGAAACGAAGCAAAAAGTTGATTAGAAAGGGAGAATAGATTTTACGGTTGATTCCAATAAAAATCATAAAGCTAATGGGACTGAAAATCTAACTTAGCAGCAGACTGAAGCCAAAGTTGTCGGGGTCAGATTATTTCCGCACAAATTTAAAGGCCACATTTAGTTCTTTAAATTGATGCCAAAAAGGAAATGAAAAAATAATGTACGACAATATTTTTCTAAATCTTAAAGATACAGATAGTTTTTGTAGTGGCCTCAACTTATATGTAGATGGAATATTTTATATTTTATCAAAGAAAGACAATTGAAAAAACGAAAATATTTTGATGTTTAAATATTTTTCTTGATGTTGATATTTTAATATGAGAATTTGATATTTGATATTGAAAATATTTTATCTTGTAGGTAAAAATTTGTAAATGTTTAAATTAGTCACATCTTTCCGGCCCAAAACGAATCCAGGGTGGCCCAACCCATGATGCAGCCTCTAAAATTTAGTTAGGGCCACCTGGGCGCGGTATACATTTGTAATGTGGACTGGACTGATAAGTTGGGCTTGGGTTCTTGCCTTTTTTTTTTTTTGGCGAGACGATAGGATATTAGGCCGAGTTTCCCTACCGAACTAAACGTGCTTATCTCTTTTTGTATTTTGTGAAACTCGGCCTTAGTACGTAAGTAGAGTTAGATTACTACGGCAGCCAGACCAACGTCGTTCCATCGACTTGGAGCTCAGAGCTTACACAATGTCACGGTTAGTTGAGCTAAAGCTTTGGATCTCGCTCGGGTTCTTTGTCCAAAGCCAGCAAGTCCTGCTATAGGAAACCGGCCTAAGAGTAGCTCAGAGCTCAAAGCATCAAGAAAAATTGGTTGGAAAAAGCGTAAGATGGTTTCCCCCAGAATACAGAAACCAAAATTTAGACAAACATATGAAACTTCCATGGCACACACCATGAATTAATTTGTGGACAAATACATTAAAGGTGCTTACCTCACCTCACCTCACCTCACTCATTGTGGGATATGGGATCCACATTCCGACATGAGAGAGAGAGAGAGAGAGAGAGAGAGAGAGAGAGAGAGAGAGAGAGAGAGAGAGATTTTATGCCACCTCACTTTTTCCTCCTAAAAAATAGCAATCTAAGTGGTACAAGTTCTACCTGACCTGAGGGTTTCACCACTTTCACGCTCAACCCACTCTTGCCTGTCTGAAATATTTTTTTCCCAAAATTTTTTGTTTGCCTCTTCAGCTCTTCGTGCGCGTGCACGCACATACACAAAAAAAATAATTTTATTTTGCAAGGAAACGGAGATAATTTTGTTTTTGTGAACGACAATCGTGGTAAGCCTACAAAATTTTTGACATAACTGGTGGTAAAATTTGGTAATGAAATTAAGTAAAGAAAAATGAGGAAAATAGCAAAAGGAAAGGGCAAAAAACCAAACAATGCAAACTGCAGAGATAAAAGGAACTAGTAAAAGCTACGACCAGACAAAGGACACAGAGTAAAAGCTACCCCTGTAAGTTGCCATTCCTCTTGGATCCAACCGAAGGAGTTACGGGTTCACTTTTTTATGTTCCTAGATTCGTCCAGTAAAAATATCATTCTATTGTTGCAGATTAATAATAGCGATATATTCGAAACGGTACCCGGTATCTCACCGGTATCGGTACGTACCGTATCAGTGAAAAAATCGGTACTCTAACTGGTATGATATTCTGAACCTTGCTTGATAACTTTAGAAGTTAATGTGCGCATAATTCGTAAACGGTTACGGAGTATAACAAAATTTTGGTTATGTGTGATTTGAAACTTTTATAATGCGTACTTTTATATAGTAGTATGTTCTTTAGAGACACTTGTGTATCTTAGGGAACCCACTACTTTAGAGACATTTTGGCTCCGTTTGTTTTGATGTAAAACATTTTACGATGTAAAATATTTTTCATATAAAATAATGTTACAAAAAAGAATCTATTTTCATGTTATTTTCCGGTGTTCGGTTAACCATTGGAAAATACGTTTCCAGGCAAAGGTTAAAAATTGGTTTAGGCATATGAAGGCATCCAAAATTAGAACACAGAGGTACAGTCAAATGGCAAAGTTGGAAGTTTAGTAGAGGGAAAGAGGGAAACACGTGATAGTCACTAGCACAGCCGCACAAGATTGAAGTGGTAGAACAACTTACCGCACTTTTGAAAGTAAATTACTTTCAGCCGGATCATGGAAAATATTCTACCGTGGAAAATGTTTTCCAACTTTTTGTCCAAATCAAACAAGGAAAAAAAAGTAAAATATTTTGCACAAAAATATTTTTACGTTCAAACAAACGGAGACTTTATGTGTTTCTTAAAAGAAAAAGAAAAAGAGGCATCTTATGCAATCGTAGCTTTAGAGAGAGAGAGAGATCATTGTGACAAAAAATGTCTTAAATTATGATAAGTTTTATTTGTACAGTTTTCACTCTTCATTGCGTTCTTTTGGACTTAAATTAAATTTGAAAATTTTGTTTTTATTTAAATTTTTTTTGCATTTTTTAGTTTTGCGTCAAACTTTTTATAGGTTATTGATTCGTCTCGACGAGAGAAATCGAAAATGTAAAATTTTGGTACTTTTACCTAATTATTTTGAAAAATAACCATTTTTTAGCACAAAAATGGCAGGCCTAGTTCTTCTTAAATTAATTATTTTTTTATTTTGTGTGTTTTGTTCTTTTTTTCTGGATTTTTTTTAGATTCGAGTGATAATTTTTGAATTAATCGTCTGTTTCGACAATAAGAGTCTAAAAAGTACAAAACTATGACCGAAAGCAATAAATTCACTAAAGACAAAAAAGTATCAAACAACAGTCTTATTTATTTAAAGTGCTGTCTTATTTGAATTTTTTAAATATTGGTCCATATTTTTATACCTTTCCGATTTGTCTCGTCGAGACAAACGATCAACCCAAAAAATTACGACGAAAAGCTAAATAAAAAATTATGAAAAATAAAAAATGCCGAAATAAGTTTCAAGTTTATAAGTTTACAAGAACGCAACCTAAGTACTTGTCCTATTAAGTAACTATCCATAAAACACAAAATACGCAGAGCAGCCGTGTAGAATTTAACTTCCAAAAAACACATGTAGAAAAAAGCCCGTTTAAGAAATCAAACATTCAACAAAAAAACGTGTCTCGAACTCGGAGCAAATGGGGATGGGAAAGGGGAGGGATTTCTCCCTTTGTGGGGTTTTTTTATCTCCCTATCTTAGATTTCGCAGATTTTTTCTTCTTCCTTTTCACCTCATCCTCCTTTTCAAACCATCATCCGTCGCCCCTTCGACACCTCTTCCGCCGTGCAGTCTGACAGTGTTTGGAGGTAGTGCCTTGCAGATCGTGATTGCTGGAGGCATCCTCCCTGCCGAAGTGGGAGATCTAGGTTGGTGGATGAAGTTTACACTGGTATGGCGGACTCCGTCTGGTTCCGTTATTGGTTTTTCTCTTTTTTGTTCTTTCTATAGTGTCCACTTTGTGGAATTTCTCTCCGTTTGTGAGGCTTTCATCACCCCTATATGGGTGTTTTTAGTTGTTTTCTACCGTGCTCCGACTGTTTAAAGTGATGAGTTTAGTTGGAGTTGGATATAGTTTTTGAATTGAGTCTCCTCCTATTTGGTTTCTTGATCCCTTGTTTAGGAATGTAGTTTTCTCTTGATGTACTGTTTCTTAGATCTATAATAGTATCATTTGTTATCCTTTTGGCAAAAAAAAAAGAACTCGAAGCAAATTAAAATGATGGCCTCCGAAGTAAAAAGACAGAGGTTCCACTGCCTTGTGTAGTTGGCAACCTTCCCTCTCTTCTGTCCAGGAGGCAGAGGTTCGAGTCCCCCTGGGGCGGTTGGGACCCAAAGCTATGGAAAGCTACTGGATTCCCTTTGTGCTTATTTAACTATCCTGTTAACTTCCATTGACTATAAAATATGCCAAAAAAAAGAAAAAGTAAAAAGAGAGATGAGAAGGAACAACTGATCGAAAAGAATTTAATGAAAAACATACAAAAGAATTTAATGGTCCGAGAAAACAACCGAAAAACATGATACAAAAGTTGCACAAAAAACAATCAGAGTAGAGGAAAACCCATGAGTCGATTCAAGATTGAGTTTTGGAAGAATTACATCCGCATCAAGCAAAAAACACCAAGCCCGCCGCCATTGTCGTCACCGTCGCTACTGCCGAATTCCACCACAGTAAAATTGGGGTCAACTAAAAAAAGGAGAGAAAAATGGGTCTTTTTTTTGCAGTGAGATGCAAAACTTCAACAACAGGAGAGAGAGAGAGAGAGTTTCAAATCACTTTTCTCTTGAAACACATGAAAAACGGTACCCGAATAATTTGATTTTCAATATGATTAATGTTTTTGACAAACTCTAAAATACGAAATACAGTAAAATTTGGATCATCAAAGTGGATCCGAAAATGGCCTACAAAAAGGATAATTGGATGATCCATTCTATTTTTATGTACGGAGGCTCTTTTTGTTTTAGTGGATTCCAATTAGGAGTGTTTAAGAAAACCGATCAAACTGCTAAACATTTTGATCTAGACCAAACCGTTATATTAGGTCTGGTTTTGCGGTTCAGTGCCAAACATCCGAAGCCCTAATTTCTAAATTCTCAATTATTTTACGATGATTCATGTGTTTTGAAAAAGTGTTTGAATGCTAATTGAAAAGAACCGGAACCAAATCGGATCAGGCTTGTAGTTGGTTTTGATCAGGTTCTACATATATATATTGATTAGGTTATAGTTTTCAATCTTTTAGAACCGTTCAAAATAGTTCCGTTAGTGATTTTATAAAGAACCGAATCAATCTGGGTCGTGTGCACCTTAATCCCAATCCTTGTATAGCACATGACCAGAGGAAGGGAAATTTTGTTTTATCTTTTTTACCCAGCCTGTGGGTTGTCAACGTAGACATTTCCCGTTTGAAATGGATCAAGAGGGTAATATTAAAAATCGTTGACAAACTACAGAGATGAAATCAAATAAAAAAAGAAGAATCGAAAGGATGATTACGAAACTTCAAGATATTTTACGGGAGGGAAAATCTACAATATGCAGCCTTTAAAAGAGTATACTATATACACGTACTTTATGATTCATTCATAATATTTTAATGTGTTTCGTAACTTTTGTTTTAGAATTCATAACTTTTCAGCAGTTGCGAACTTTTGGGTCCTATCGTCGTTCAGCCTTTTTACTGGTCTGTCATTGTGGGGTGTGGATTGTGAATTTTATAAAATGTGGGGTGGAACGGGCCCCGCACTGATACCATGTGGAAACTTTATATCCATCTCAAAACCAATTAGCAATAAGTGGAGAAGTCCCAAATGTTATTAAGTGATCACTCATTTCACACCTAAGTAATGTGGGACTCTATTTTCTTAACATATAGGGACTACTTCAAATGTTAACAGTTGTGCTGCTTGCACGTACATTTTTACACAGATTTTTGCACATACATTTTTATGGGGCTCACCTTGAGTTCCACCAATATGATCCAAATTGATTAATATTTTTGTAAATTATTTTTTAAGAGTTTTTGTAAAAAATTAACTCGATAAGAGATTGGTAAGGGATTTTTTAGAAATAGTAGGGCGAAACAAGCTGATTCGTTATGCGATTTCTGAAAAAGCTCTTACCGATACCCTATCGAGTTGATTTTTCACAGAAATTCTTAAACAATTATTTTAAAAAAAAAATGTGCGGTTCGAATCATATTAGTAGAACCTGAGGTGGGTCCCATTAAAGTGTATGTGCATGATTTGTTTGGAGTTGTCAGGTTTATTGAAATGCTAAACATAAAAATGTTGCAGACACACATATATGTACATGCACATACTCAAACATAGATATATCTAAAATATCCGATGAGTTTCTACATCTACCATGTGAGACTCACGTTCATCAAATGCGTCAAAATACATTTGAAATTGGATATGTGCATATTTATTTGTGTCCATGGCACTGTCAAAAAATCCCGAGCACTACTAGAAATAGAATTTTCATACACAACTATGAGCCGATCCTTTCATTACATATGAGCTCACATATATCGAACAACTCTGCATACAAGAATAATTCTATAACTACACTCAAATCCACACACACTCACATAAGTGATTGGGCCCTACACACTGGAGCACTAGCGTGTATGGGTCTTAATACTTGTGTGAGTGCATATATAATTAGGAGTGTAAAATGAGTATTGTTGTAGAATAATTGATCTGTATAATTGTGTTTCAAAATGTGCAATCAAGACTTTTTTATGTAAAAAAAAACGAAGGTTAAAAACGAAAAAAAAAATCTAAGAATACAATTTTTGAACATAACTGTGTTGGATGATGCTATGGTGTCCCTGGTCATTTTGGGGACACAGTAATTTTTGGCATGACAAAACCATTATGAGTATAACTAAAACCCATTACAAGCATAACCGAACCCAAACAAGGTATAACCAAGGAATATCCAAAAAACCAACCAAGGCATAACTAAACCCAACCAAAGCATAACAAACAATGTTATGCCTTACTATGGTTCTGTTATGCTCATAATGGTTTTGGTTATGCTCATAATAGGTTTTGATTATACTCATAATGGTTTTGTTATGCCAAAAGTTACGGTGTCCCCAAAATAACCGGGGACACCGAAGTCATTCCCAACTGTGTTTGGAGCTGTCCGATTAATGTGAGCCCACAAACGACGAGCAGTTCTGAATATAACTGTGTCCGAAATTGTGTTCATAGCACTTGTTTGGTTGAAAGTAGATTCCATTTTAACCTGAAAAAAGGCCCTAATTTAACGAACCATGGTTAAGCTCTGCTCCGCTCTATATAAGTACACATACTCTCATCTCTCTCTCGTGTTGTCTCCTCATTTTCCTCTCCCACTTCCCCCCTTCCTTTGACCACTTGGTCAGTCATACCTCTTCTCTCTCTCCTCTTTTCCACTGTCATTTTCTCTCTCTCTCTCTCTCTCCTCTTTTCCACTGTCATCCCCCTCCCATCTTCCTCTTCCCGGCTACCAATGCTCTCTGAAACTCTTTCCTCGGACCCATAACCCAACCGACATTGTCAGTTCTTAAGCACAATAAAAATCAAGAAAATTCACTTACCCAAATTCCCTCTCCGGCTCTCCCCTCAGATCCCTCTCCCTGTCTCTCTAAACTTGCAGTTTCTGCTCAAGTTCCCATTTACCCATCAATGAAGAAAAACCAACAAACAAAGATCGCACCTTTGTTTGAATAGCCGGTGTTTTTTCGATTTTCTGTTCACTCTGTTTTCGAAATGGCGGAGAATACAGAACCGGTGAAAGCAATGCCGGAGTTATCTGACAAGAAGAAGGAGCAGAGCCTGCCGTTTTACGAGCTGTTCTCGTTCGCCGATAAGTACGACTGGGCTCTCATGACACTGGGGAGCGTCGGAGCCGTTATCCACGGCTCCTCGATGCCCATCTTCTTCCTCTTGTTCGGCGAAATGGTTAATGGGTTTGGGGAGAACCAATCTGATTTGACCACCATGACCCAGGAAGTTTCAAAGGTTTCACAATCTGAATCTCTCACTCTCTCTCTCTCTCTTTGATGCCCTTCTATTGACAGCGCACTGGGCTGTTTGATAAGCTCAGAAAAAGACTGAAACAATACATACTTCAATGTATTTTTAACAGTTTTCAATACATTTTTACACACTTTAAATTACTTTTTAAACCTTAACGATAACCCAAAAGGATTGTTTTTAGCATTCTATATATATTTTTCTTATTAGTAATTTCATTACTGATAATGGAGATTAATACAATGTTGAAAATTACGTTGTGTCAACACCAATTGGAGTAAAAGACAGGGAATGGACTATGCACAAAGAAAATACCAGACGGGTCCAAAAGAATACTCCTGATCCTTCATGCAAAGGCGTGATCTTGATTTTAGATACTTATTGTGGACTTGTACATATTAAGCAATTTTTTTTTAGTTTATGGTGTATTCTGAGATCTGATTATATTTTTTATTTGGGTTGTTTTTGAATGCAGTATGCCTTGTATTTCGTCTATCTCGGGTTGATTGTGTGTGTTTCCTCTTATGCTGGTGAGCTTCTGATCTATGTTCTTGTATTGTATTCCCTAAAGTCTACATACACAACTCTCAACTGGAACTCCGGACACAATTGCTATCCGGAGCCGTTCGATGCATGTGATTGAACGGCTCCGGACAGCTGTTGTGTCCTGAGTTGTGGTTGAGAGTTGTGCACGTAGCATTCCCCGTTTGTATTTTCCATTTCTCCATTTCTTTTTGCGTTCTGTTTGGAACTTGTAGAAAAGAAGAGAAGGGAAGGAAAAATTAAAAGAATTTCTCCTGTTGTCTGGTTTGAGAGGGAAGAAAAGGGAAAATAGCAAAATCAAGTATTAAGCACAATAATTTGTTTTTCTACATGTTCCAAACAGGGTGTTAATCTTGAAAATAACTTAAGCTTAACCTATGGGCTAGATCAGTTGCCCACTCCTCTTTTAAATATTTCCATGTTCAAATCTCATTGCCATCGTTGAGTATTTAATTATTACATTAAATACGTGAAGGAATCCCTGGACAAATTCGTAATAACAATCAAAGAGGAAACATTTTAAAAACGTTTGATTAGTTGCAAGTTCTTGGCCAGTTCACTTCTTGGATCGGTTCATGTGGGGTTTGCACGTGGTCCTCTGACCTTTAGTTCTTCACTTGTCAATTTCCTAGAAGAGCACAACTTATAGCTGTTTCTTTTGTTATTATCATCTTATCTAAAATAGAAAAATCGCTGTCACTGTAGATTTGCACTTTTTACCGTTACAATTCAACTGGGCTAATGTCTTTTTCGAGTAAAAAATTGATGGGTTTGTATTATGAGCAGAGATTGCTTGTTGGATGTATACGGGGGAGAGGCAAGTGGGTACTTTGAGAAAGAAGTATTTGGAGGCTGTGTTGAAACAGGACGTTGGATTCTTTGATACAGATGCTAGAACGGGTGATATTGTTTTCAGCGTTTCTACAGATACTCTGCTCGTTCAAGATGCCATTAGTGAGAAGGTCTGCTCCCTCTCTATATTACACATGGCATAAGTAACTCTGTCTCTCTCTGCCCATTTACTGCATTTTCTGGACAGTCAATGGCCTAATCTAGTATTAGGCAGAACGGAAAGATGCTCAGGGTGGTTGGTTCTCCATTAATGCAGGGTCCCAGTGGTTAAATTCTCACATCTGATGGCACACAGTAGCAAAATCTCTGTTAACTTGCGCCATCCTCCATGTGAGGTTTTCATATTTGGGCTGCACAGTTCGCATCCTCAATCTCAGGATTTTCTGGGATTGGACCTTAATCACATAATCCTTCAGTGGGGTCCTCTGGTTCCGCTCTCAATTCTTGCTATCCCGAATTTTAATACTTGAGACACTTTCATGCTCGCGTTCCTACCCACTCATGCGCACGCGAATTATGTGACTTGGGTTGGAGTCGTTGGACCCTCCCATAGCCCGATCTATTATAGAAAAATTAAGTAGGGACAATAAATTGGGGAGGAGATCCATCCCAAATTTTCCCGCACGCATGATGAACATCTGCGTTTTTGTGAACTTGGATACTGTTAAAACATGATTTTCCATTTTTGTGGAATTTTAGGTGGGAAATTTCATCCATTATCTCTCCACTTTTCTGGCCGGATTGGTGGTTGGTTTTGTGTCAGCATGGAGATTAGCTTTGCTTAGCGTGGCAGTGATTCCGGGCATCGCTTTTGCTGGGGGCTTGTATGCATATACTCTCACTGGTCTCACATCCAAGAGCCGAGAATCATACGCAAATGCTGGCATTATCGCTGAGCAGGTTGGCCTTCTATGAAGTTCTATCGATTTTCTTTGAATTGCATTTTGTTGGAGTATTCTAAATAGAGCAACTTATGCACTTGTGTTGCTTTGGTGGCCTGCTAGTTTGCCTCATGCTCCATGATACCACATGATTTTTTCGGTTTACTTTATATGTTTGTATTTTAATACTATGTGATCTTTTGTGGGTCAAATCATGCTCTTCCATGTGCTACAGTCATAATTCATAAAGATCCTTTGCCTTTTGCTTCTTTTTTTGTATATCTTTCTCTTCTTTTTTTCTTTTCCAGATAAAGTGATGCGACTACATGTGCTGTAACAACTTAACATCATTAGTAACAAGTTTTGAAAGACCTTAACACATATTTGGGATTGTGAATCTTTTTAATATAACCAGTTGAATATCGTTTGTTAAGGAACTTATTAGCGGTTTGATTTAACACTGTTTGAATAGGCCATTGCCCAAGTTAGGACAGTTTACTCGTATGTTGGTGAGACCAAGGCCCTAAACTCCTACTCAGATGCAATCCAACACACATTGAAGCTGGGATATAAGGCCGGGATGGCCAAAGGACTAGGGCTGGGATGCACCTATGGAATAGCATGCATGTCATGGGCCCTAGTTTTTTGGTACGCTGGTGTTTTCATCAGAAATGGGCAAACAGATGGAGGGAAGGCGTTCACCGCTATTTTTTCTGCAATTGTTGGGGGCATGTAAAATCTCAGACTAAAACTTCTATTGGAATATATTTATTGCTGATTTCATAATGATGAAGAAAAAAATATGGTTGTTGCAGGAGTTTAGGTCAATCATTTTCGAACCTTGGAGCTTTTAGCAAAGGCAAAGCTGCTGGATACAAGTTAATGGAGATTATCAAGCAGAGGCCAACCATTATTCAAGATCCTTCAGATGGAAAGTGCTTAGCTGAGGTCAGCGGGAACATTGAATTCAAAGATGTAACTTTCAGCTACCCGTCGCGGCCAGATGTTGTCATATTTCGGGATTTCTCTATTTTCTTCCCTGCCGGAAAGACAGTTGCAGTCGTTGGTGGAAGTGGGTCTGGAAAAAGCACTGTTGTCTCCTTGATAGAAAGGTTTTATGATCCTAATCAAGGTAATTACAAGACTTGTATCATGCTAAAATCTAAGAAGTTTGAATTTCACAGAGTTGATGTTACTAATCTTAGAAATTGGCTGAAATAGGGCAAATTTTACTGGACAATGTGGATATAAAGACACTACAGTTGAGATGGTTGCGTGATCAAATGGGACTGGTGAATCAAGAGCCTGCTTTGTTTGCTACTACTATAATTGAGAACATTTTATATGCAAAGCCTGATGCAACAATGATTGAAGTAGAAGCAGCTGCTTCTGCTGCGAATGCACATAGTTTCATTACCTTGCTTCCTAATGGGTATAACACTCAGGTCAGTATCCATTTCCATGTCTAGTTGTTACCTTTAATTAGTACAACGGTTACACCCGCAGCTTTCATTCCAACGGACCCAATTCCGTTGGAATAATAGAGTACGTGGAAAACTGTTTAATGGATTATGTTGCAAACCCAGGTGGGAGAAAGAGGAGTCCAACTCTCTGGTGGTCAAAAACAGAGAATTGCAATCGCAAGAGCCATGTTGAAAAACCCAAAAATCCTTCTCCTCGATGAAGCAACAAGTGCCCTTGATGCAGGTTCAGAGAGCATCGTTCAAGAAGCTCTAGACCGACTCACGGTTGGGAGGACAACTGTAGTTGTTGCGCATCGCCTCTCCACCATAAGAAATGTCGATTCAATCGCTGTTATACAGCATGGGCAAGTTGTCGAGACAGGAACCCATGAGGAACTAATTTCGAAAGGTGCGGCGTATGCCTCGTTAATTCGATTCCAAGAAATGGTGGGAAACCGTGACTTCTCAAATCCTTCGACCAGGCGTTCACGATCATCACGACTAAGCCACTCACTTTCTACCAAATCTCTTAGCCTTCGTTCCGGCAGTTTGAGGAATTTGAGCTACTCGTATAGCACTGGGGCGGATGGTCGGATTGAGATGATCTCCAATGCTGAAACAGAGAGAAAAAACCCAGCACCTCATGGGTACTTCTGCCGGCTTCTGAAGCTAAATGCTCCCGAATGGCCTTATTCTATAATGGGTGCTGCGGGATCAATTCTCTCTGGTTTTATCGGTCCAACATTTGCCATCGTGATGAGCAATATGATTGAGGTGTTCTACTATACAGATCCTGCAAGCATGGAAAGGAAGACAAAGGAGTACGTTTTCATCTATATTGGCGCAGGTCTTTATGCCGTCGTGGCATATCTGATACAGCATTATTTCTTCAGTATTATGGGGGAGAATCTCACCACTAGAGTGAGGAGGATGATGCTTGCAGGTATAATTTTCATTACAAGCCATGATTAGTAAATTCGGATGTTGTTAGTACAACATAATTTGCATACAGAAATGATAAATCAATGCCTAACTTGTGTAAACAGACACCACATTGTACGAAGATTGTGCACAAAATTTGATTTGGTTTATCATGATTTTTGTAGTTGAGCCGCTACGGGTTCTTTTCCTCATCGTGTTTTTTTTTTTAACTTTTGTCAGCAATACTGAGGAACGAAGTCGGATGGTACGACGAGGAGGAACACAACTCGAGCCTTGTGGCAGCTCGCCTAGCCACGGACGCTGCCGACGTGAAATCCGCCATCGCCGAGAGAATATCAGTCATACTGCAGAACATGACATCCCTTCTCACCTCCTTCATAGTTGCTTTCATAGTGGAATGGAGGGTCTCCCTTCTCATTCTAGCCACCTTCCCTCTCCTCGTCCTGGCCAACTTTGCTCAGGTAAGCACAACAGACTCAAACGCAAAAAATTTCACACACAAGATGCTAGCCTAGCATGCCCTTTTGGGTAGTCCCAAGAATCCAACGAGGGCATTTTGGGTACATCAATTTGTCCGTGTTTCTTTTGTTTTTTCCGCAGTGTCAGATTTCACGGTCTTGGTTGGATCTCTGGAATCTATTTTCACTGCTTTCTTGGTATAAAACGACAAAGAGGATAAAATCAATCACTCCACTGTTGCACTGCACGTGCTTCCTCCAATTCCAGTGCAAATACTTTTCGAAATCCCACATATGACCCAAATATAATAAGCACACATAATACTTATACACCTACTAAATTATTAAATAAAAAAAGTGAAGAAAAGAATAGAAAAGATTCCATTTATCACCCATCAACCTCAATGTCTTTGGGAATGCGTTCCTTGCTTTCTTATTCCAGTTACTTTAACTTTTTTCATCCGAAGTCAAATCTTGGGTTCTCTGGTACTCCTTTTTAACCATTCCTTTCTCTTTTAGTAGTCCTCTTCCTTTTTTTTTTTCACCTCACCTAGACACTGCACAGCCCACAGTGTACGTCAGAATTGTGAATGAAGAGAGAGAGTGTCTTGGTCCGTGATCATCATTTATACATGATGCAGATTGCTGCCATTATTGAGCAGTTCTATTAACACCTACACATTATTGAGCCAACTATGGTACACCGTTAGGTGTACACCGGTTTGCATGAGATCCACTTTGAATTTCAGATTAATTATCGGAGCCGTTTAATATTTTTGAAATATTATTTTAAGGGTTCCTGCAAAAACTCAGTTCATTTAGATATTGGCAAGGGATGGATCGATTCATTAAATTTTCCCCCCCGCAAATTTAGGAATGAAAGTTGATTAAGCCATTACCGATATCCTAAACCGTAGTTTTTTTTGTTATTAAATATTCATATATTCTTCTGCTTATTATCTTATTCTCTTTTTCTTATTGCCCCCAGCTCTTCTTTTCAGTGGTCATTTGTGTTGGTCACGGGAGGGTGTCAGACAGTCAGGGGCATGGCTCTATAGTTCTGAGTCCCTGTTTGATTACCATTTTAAATTTAACCCATAGCTGTGCAAACGCTTCTGAAAAAATTATTGGAGAAAAAAGAATCTAGTATCATTTCGTCGTGTTTTT